>JAQGCX010001341.1:0-11344 GCA_034700205.1 Plectus parietinus
ATGTAGCCAGCTACATACCGGGTCCGGCCAGGGGGGCCTGTATGTAGCTAGGTCCCCCCTCCCGGTTACAGGTATGGGTGACGAGCAGGCCTGTGTCATGGGGTGACGGCGCCCATAGGCTGATAGGGTAAGGGAACCCTTACCTCCTGGCGCCCTCCGGCGCCCCTCAGGCGCCTCCCAACATAAACCAGAGCCAGATATACTATGGTACTTTTGGTACTAAAGTACCAGGCCCCCCGACTCTAAATCCGGCCCTGGGGGAACCCTAACCTCTAAATCTGAAAATCGCGGCGCTCCTAGGCTTTAGGCTCGTTAGCCTACCCTATGGCACGGACCTGGTCACGGGTCATCACCAATGTAGATGGATCCTCCTGTGCGCCCTCTAATAGGGTTGCCAGACCTACTGCTTTTGAGGGGTCAAAAATTGAATAAGCATTGGATAAAATGGATCTATCCTAAGCTAGAGCAAATAAATTCAAAGGGGTGCCACGGGCCGGTCTGGAGGAAAAATACCGGGCCCGGGCCTGAAAAAATTGACCGAGCCGGGCTTTTTTTTGACAAAATTTCCGGGCCCGGGCCGGGCCGGCTCGTGAACATCACTGCCGATAAGCTATGGTACAATATGTACGTGCATAAACACAGCGTCAGACTCGCCCTCTTTGTTTGTCGATGTCCGACCCTGCCATTCAAATCACCCATCACTGCCGCCGCCTTTCTTCTAATCTGCGTGTGAATTCGACTGGTTCATTAATCGCCCACACAGTTCGAGAAACAAACGAATCAAAGATTTTAATCCCCAAAACTCCATCCAGAGCTCTTATCTGCTCAGTATATTGCCAATGATCTCCGTGTTTGTGAGGTTTCAAAATTGGGGTGCGCCTCGACTCTGATTAAATATTGTTCGACGTGTTCGGTTGAATAACTCAAAGATTGAAATACACATACGATTAAATCCCTCGTTGATTACCTGCCGTATAATTACTGAAATAGGAAGCTCACTGTTAGTCAGGACGACTAATTGCGTTTTTAGATGGTCCCACAGCGGGTACAAGGAGCATTACCCCGAGCAATTTGAACACGGGCCAGCTGTGCCTACCGGGAATGTCACGAAAGTCACGGATGACTCCTCGAGCGATGAAAGGAAGAAACATCGTAAAAAGAAGAAGAAAAGTGACAGGAAAAAGGAGAAGAAGGAGAAGAGGGAGAGACATAAGCGGGATAAGAAGAGAAAGAAGAGGAAATCCGAGTGAACTGCGCTAGAATTTCATTTTCATCGCCGTCAGACATTCGTGCTGGCATCTTGTTTGCGACAATTTCACTGCCCTATTCAATTTCAATACGTCTACTCGAAAGCACTTCGTTTGCTTTTCTGCTTGTCGGTAAATGGCTGCAAAACATGTTCTGCACTACACAATTCGCATACATCGTGTTGCTAAAAAAACAGTCTCGTCCGCACATGTTTCGGCGGCACTTGGAGGTTTGTAGACTGGCTTTCTGTTGATTACTGTAAACAGCGCGAAAAGTATCATTGCCTCTCTAAGGCGATGAGACCTGACCGAAGGTTATCTTTCCATTGTAAAGAAATAATTTGTATGATCACAAATCAAAGAGCTGCCTGGTTATTTTACTGTGATTCATGACAGTGAAAAGGTTGGTACAAATTGCAAGGCTAAATTATTTCCCAAGGGCACAATCTCTATGGAGTGTATGCGCATTTTATTGTTGACAGATAGACCCTGGGAACCGGATGAAAATGTGAGAAATGCAGATTGAAACGGTTGTATCAGTGGTTGATATATTACGGTAATTGAAGTGTCAATGCTCGTTTGGCTCCCGCACTGACCGACCATAATAGGACGCCAGGCAACAGCGGTGAATTTAGAAAAAGGGAAGTGTTTTAATGGCCGTGCCGCCCTGTCGCAAAACGCCCGTTTATGCGCGCACACAACAAAGCCCATCGTACAAATTGTTTACACTACGTCTGCTGGAAACCATACACATGCACATCAGAAGGCCATTTGTGGGCGACGGCGTGTAAGGAAGTAAATAGATGCATTGTGCAATGGGAAAAATATGGCCGATGAAGCGTTTATGCATGCGCAATGTTCCGATTCACGGCGAACGGCCATTACTTTTTTCTCGGCGTCCAGCTCCCGTTCGTCGCACGGGCGACGGCGCAGTTGTATGGGATGGCGGTGAATGCGAAATGGGCGAGCAGCGCCGTTCGAATCGACCCGACGCGTACACCGATAAACCGTTTATGCGAGCGATGTGCCACACGCACACAAAGACCAACGGGTGCGCTGTCATGAAAGCGGCCGAGTCGATCAAAACTGCGCCGTCGCCGTCGGGCGAAAATTGTTTGCTGACCGTCCAGTCGCGAACGTCGTCGGAACAGCGGAACAGTGGGGATGGGAGGAGGGTGGAATCGATGGCTGTGATGGCTGTCAGCACACACTCGCGAAGGGACGGAGACCCCGCCGGCCGGCCGGTCGCGCCTCGCTTGTCATCGGAGCGTTCGTACGCGCGACGTAAACACGGCGCGTGGCGATTGCGCGAAGTGGCACCGCCGGGCCGGCGAGCAGCCACGGACGACCGGTCGCGTCGCCGAGAAAACGACTGCTCGTCCGTCCCGATACGAACAACGCACGCGCCCATCGCCATCGCTCCGTGCGTGTAGTACTATTTTGTAGTAGACCAGGAATGCATTGCGCGCACGACGTCTCATGCGCCCCGACCGGCGGCCCCGCCCAACCCTCTGCAACATCCCGGAAGAGAAGACGACTAGGAATCCGGAATAACCGCTTTCCCTACGCGGCGCCCCTTCTGTCTCGCGCACTCCTTCCAACCAATCTCCTCTGTGCGATGAGATCGTGGTGCTGTGAGTACGCTTCTTCCCTCTATCTTTACCCCAGGTGCCGACTGTCATGCGCAATTGGTCGCATGACGTCAGCGACGATCGAGTGCTGGCCGTGCTAATACATTAACCGCAAGCGAGTAGGTATTAAGCGGCCGCGGTCCGGGCTTGGGCGACGATGCGGGCGGCGACGACGGCGGCGCAGACGTATCGATCGCTGTGGGCGCCGTCGTCGACCGGCCAACGGGCCGCCGCGTGCCGGCCAATTTTACGCTAGTAGTAAGCCGGGTGCGGCGTCATTGAGTCCCGGGGCGGGCGCCCCATCGGCCCGCATCGATCGGGGGCAGGACCAGCGGCAGTGCAGGCCAGTCGAGCTGCTCGTCGTCGCTCTTGGGCGTGGACGCGCGCGCCAACGACGAGTCTGGCGACCGACGAAAACACCTGCTAATTGCTTTGGAGTCGCGCCGCCGCGGCGCCCCCGCCCCCCGCCGACGGAACGCGTATTTGTCTTCGAACGCGTCGTCGGCGAGTCGCGTTCGTATGATCTGCTGCCGCTGCTGCTGGGGGAGATAATCGCGCTGCCACGGAACGCCGTTCGCGCGCTCTCGGCGCTCTCTATTTGCTCGTGGGTACATACACACCGACTGACTGCTCTCGGTCGGTCGCGCACGCCGGGTCGCGGCGGCCAGACCGCGTAAAACGTAGCGGAGCGTCGGGAAGCACAAGCGAGTGAGTGGGGGGTGCGCTTGTCTACTTTCGGCCGGCCGGCAACGCTAGCCGCGCCGTTCCGTTCGCGTTTGCGTTCGCCGCGCGACAATCAATGATTGTCGCACTACTGCGCAGTGCGGCGCAAAAAAACGCCACAGCACATCGAGGCGGCCGCCGCGCGCGCAGTGACGCGTCGGGCCGAGAGCAGCTCACTATGCTAGTGGTGTTACCTGCCACGCACTCGACAAGTAGTGGCGCGCATAGCGGCCGTGGCGGGTGCGGCAACAAGCGACGATAAATTAGTTGTCCTGCGCGTGCGGTGCCTGGCGGCGAGCGCTTCTGTTTCTGCTGCTGCTCTGCGCGTCGCCGCGGGCCGAGGAGGACGTTGCAAATCGTTTAGTAGCGCCGCCCAACCGCCGTCTGGACGTCGGTCGCTCGTCGGTGCTCCCGGTCCCGCCCGACGCCCGCCGCCGTCTAACTACACGCGTCGACGGGCGTTCGGGCGTCGACGGCATCGCTTTACTAGCGCCCGCTGCTAGGTGCTAGCGGCCCCGCCAGCCACCTGAGTACCCGCTTGCTCGCCGTTCTGTTGCCAGTCGCGTTCGCCCGAGCCCGCAAAACAGCCCTGCCGACTGCAAATCGGCTGCGTCGCTGGCGGCGCCCAGTCTCGCCTTCTACATGGTAGTCTTCTGCTCCTGCTTCCTGTACTTTTTCTTCCTCTCGGGCTTTTTCGACTCTTGTTCTAGTTGTTCGAGGGCTTATTCCAGTAGTTCCCTCTAGGCAACTTTTACCCTGTGCTGCCATGTCTCATTTCTCGTCGCTAGCCAGACGTTGTTGCTCATCGGCGTTTGATGCGACGTGGCGGTCTTGTTATTAAAACGAGCCCCGGGTGCCGGCAAAGGCCGCGGTGGCCGGTCTGGGCGCCAGGACTCTAGGGATCGGACGAGGTTAAGCGCTTGAGAGATGAGCGGGAACGGCGTTCCGCCCCGCCGACTCAATCGCTCATTGATTTCCGTCGCTTTCTGAGACCGAACGACGCCCTCGTGGAACCTGCGAGATTAGCAAGCGAAGCCCCTCGAGCGTTCCATGTCTGACCCCCTGTCCTACCCCAATACCGGACTTGAGCTCGAGGATAGACCCTTGTTGTTCCGCTCGTACGTAGACGTCTGTCTCCGCCGTTCCGTCGCGCCATCTTCTCCAGATTCTTTTGCAGACAGGGCACATGTCTGTCTGGGGACATGGAGCCGTGGGCTGAATGACAGTAGACTGCCCCAAGACGAAAAAATCTTTATCATGTCAAGCGCATGCGTACGATTAGGCGTTTTTTACTTCCATGTGTAGTTTTGCGCGAATGTAATAGGGAAGCTTAAAAATGTTTCATCCATGTTGCGAATTATGTTCGCCACATGTTCACCACAAAATCTCCGAAATCTGAAATAGTGTTTAATAAATGAAGACCATCAATGTCTCACTTGCAATCGTTGCTCGATAATTATGTTATTTTTTAAAATGCGAATAACTGTTCGCTGAAATTGGCAGTTTATTCCAAATAAGAAGCCCAAACATCGATTTGGAAATCCTCCAGGGAACTACAGTATTCAGCCCTTGATTTCATAAGAATGACGAAATTTGAAAAAGAAAGGATCTTTTTGCTTCAAGTCCATGTAATATTTGGAAGCGTTGCTAAATTATGGAATTTGATGACAAAAATTATTTTACAGCAGTAATGGTAGATATTACAAAAAATGAAAATCGGATATTTGGAAACATTTTATCGTGGGAAGCCCTGATAATGTTGATTACATAAACCATACATGGAATCTCAGAGTAACCTACCCACCCCTCTAACTTTTGATGAAAGTGGCCGATTTAAATGAAATTTTTCGTGTAAATACCGTAGTATCAAAACTACACCTGCACCAAATTTCGTTTATAATGGACATGCTTTTATACCGTAACCATGAAATAATTTCTGCCCTCTCCGCCCAGTCAGCAGAGAGTTCAGATCGTTAAGTACTCTTTGCTTTGTTCAACTGATGGTAATTGCGAGTTGAAAATTGTGAAAAAAAATTAATTTTGATCGTTCGGGCTTTCTACGGATCCAACAGAAAAGCCAGTTAGACTTTTCGACTGTGCTTACTGAGCACATGGTATTCTCCGATGTAAAATTTTTTACGGTACGGTTACGGTTACGATTACGGTTACGGTACAAAAGCATGTCCATTCAAAACCAAATTTGGTGCACATCTAGCTTTGATACTAAGGTATTTGAATGGAAAATTTCATTCAAATCGGTCGCTCCGATCAAAAATTAGAGGAGATGAATAGGTTACTCTGTGCTCCCCTGTATTGTGTCTATCTCCTAGACGGATGCGTGAAAATGAATTGATTCGTAGCGCGGCGTCACGTGTGTTTATTTTGATAATAATATACAAGCATTGCAGAAGGAAGACAAGCCGTCCGCCCGCGAGCAGTCGAGTTCGCTCGTTCCGGACGCGTCGGTCGACGGCAGTCCCTCCTTGGCCACCAATCCGCTGCGCTGCCCATACAACATCACCATCGCACTGGAGCCTCGAGCAGCGCCGTCGTCGTCCAATGCTCCTCTATGAACGGTGCGCCGCTCCGCAACTTCGCGCCACCAACACAGCAGCAACAGCAGCAGCAACAGCAGCTTCAACAGCACCAGCAACAGCAGCTTCAACATCAGCAGCAACAACAACAACTCCAACAACAGCACCTTCATCAGCAACTGCAGGCGGCAGTGGCGGCAGCGTCGACGAGCGCTGACCAGCCGCGAACGCCGACGACACCGGTGGTGAGTCGACCGACGCACTGGCCGACGCTGTCGTCGGACCTCCAGCTGCGACCGCCCTTCTACCCTCGCCTGGATCCGGCGCTGGCCAACCGACTCTACTTCGGCCACATGCAGGGCGGCGGCGGTGGCGGTCCGACGGCCATCTCCGCCTTGCCGTTCCAAGCGGCCGGTGCATCCGGCGTCCACAGTCAGGCCGCCGCCAATGCCCTACTCCAGCAGTCCTACCAGCACTACATGCTGGCCCCCAACGCCGCCGCCGCCGCCGCCGCGCAGCACTACGCCGCAGCCTCCGCCGCGCGTCTCCCGCCCTACCTGGACCCTGCGACATTCCTGGCCGGCTCGGCGATACCTCGCTACCCGTACCTCCTAAACTCGCCGTCGCCGTCGTCGCCGTCGACGGTGCACCCGCCGAGGCATCCGCACAGTCCGCAGCAGTCGACGGGGATGCCGCCGCCGCCGCCGCCAGGGCCGTTACCGATGGCGGTGGGGATGGAACGGTCATATTCGGAGTCGGATGGAGGACATATGAGTATGCGCGATGCTCACCAGCGGAAACTCAGTGTGCAGCCGTCGTCCAATCGACACAGTCATCAGAACCAAGTCGGTTCCCATCCTGTCCCATCCACCTCCGCCTCGTCTGTTCCAAGCCGACCGAAACTGGAGTCACGTGGACCCACAGAGCTGGGCGCCACCCTCCCCACTCAGCCCTACTATCCCTCCCACTTCATGCGCGGGACCGTCATTCAATTGGCCTCCGGCGAGTTGAAGCGCGTCGAGGAGCTGAACACCGAGGACTTCATTCGGTCCGCCAGTCTGAGCGACGATCTCAAGATGGATTCGAGCACAGTTGTGCGCGTCGAGGAGAAGACCAAAGACACCAGTGTGCTTCTCTGCTTCTCCGTCGGCGAGCACAAGGTGCAGGTGAGCACTTTTGCACTTTCGCACACTTGGAGAAATAGATTTTAAAGTCGGTACCGTAGGTTTGTACCTAATAATAGAATATATTGACAAAGCTTTGAATATATTTACGTCTAAATATAACAATTCCACCGGTATGTGCCAGCCACAGTCACGAAACAAAAGCGTTTTTATTGCAAATGAACTCTGAGAAACAATGACGCCTCTTCAAATGCACTTCAAGTTCATATCGTTTTTTCAATATTACCGAGAGTCTCTGTGTAATTTTGTTGTTGCATCGCACGTATTTTGAATTGAGTCATATGATTAGGTACATACATACCTGTAGCTGAGGTCCGCGGCCAGGGGGGGGGCCACCGTACCCTTCGAAAATTTTGTTTCGGCCTTCGGCCGAATGATAAGGGGGACCCTAACCTGTTAGCGGCCGAGGACCATTCTATCCAGTGCTATACGGTCCGGAGGGGAGGAAGGGATAGGAGGTAAGGGGAGGTTGGCTCCCTGCCTACATATATGATTAGGTAATACGTGATTATACCGAAAATACGCCTCCTTTATCTTCTAACCTTTAAAGGAATATTAGAAAAAACATAGTCTTTCATTCAGGTTCAGATCTGTGTTTGTGTCATTTCTATTATTAATTAAAAGCTCCTTAAAGTTGATCATAGCGTGACATTCATAGTCTCACTTGCATCAACATTGCATTAATAAACAACAGCTTTCCTCCCGATAATTCGTAGCCTGAGCACGAATCATGTGATCATTGAAGTTTGTTGCTACTTATTGTAATATGATACGTTTCATTAGGAATAGTAAGAATTTTGAAAAAAATTGGCATGGAATTGAATGCAAAGCAAAAAGGCTGCATATGGTTACCATGCTCACCGTTTCAATGAATTCCTTTTCATCAAATTTTGTTCGAGAATTTTGCAGATTTATCAGCGTAATATTGGTGAGGAATTGTTGAAAGATATTGTGTGCGTACAATACGCAAGCAAAAAAAGCGTTTTATACAGGGTGTCCCAAAAGTCCCTTTACACTGTTTGGACGACTATAACTTTGCTTGCATGCCTTCAATGTTCATGAGGTTTATTGCATTCAATAGATGTCGTCAAAACCTCGAGTTTCGTTTTCAAATTATTAAAATCCATGGAGAATTACTCCTTTAAGAAAAAAAGAAAATACCGCGTCATTAAATGATATTGATAAATGATTACCACGTAAATGATTAAATGATAAATGATTACCACGTCATTAAATGTTATTGTTAATAAGTTAATTCTTTCACGAAGTTAAAATTTGCAGCATGATGTCATTACCTATTTTTCAAGCAGAAAGTGATATCACTGTGTCGTTTTCGTTTTTCAAAACCTCGGAAAAGTGTCCAAAAATTTTTTCGCTTCGGATATTATTTTTGTCGACTTTTGAGATGACAAATTATAGATCAAAGATCACATTAGTTCACAGCTCATGTCATTATTTGCTCTCTTAAATATCTCTTACGGGAGGCTGTACGCTTTGCCTAAATTTTCCTCTTCACTTCACATCCGTTATCAATTTGCTTTCAAATAGAAATATTTTGTCGGTATTTTTACGCCTCGGCGAAATGTCTGCACAATTATTTTCTAGGAACTCACCATAACACTCATTAGGTAGTTCTATTCATGTCTACTAGAATTATTGATTTAGAATTCTTATTGTCTGTCTTCTCGTTTCAGTGTTTGATTTTGAGATACTAGCTGAAAGAAACTTCCCAGGGAATCGTGTATATATTTTGGCTGCACTTTATGTCATTAAACGTAACCGTATGATATTTTACTGTGGGAATTCTAACAAAGTCAATGTCCAGCCCGGAAAATTCCAAAATTACCCCAATGTGGTTTTTTGAAAACAGTATGGTTCACGAAAGAGAACAAAATGCAGCCTTGATGCACATATACATCAATTTCATGAGCATTAACTATTTGCAGTTGTTGCAAAGAAAACGAAAGATCGTGTTTGAAAGCTTCCCCGTGTCACGCATGACATGTGGCTTAACTCGCCTCCACAGGAAACGGGATTTTTTCGTCATTCGTTCACTATTAGTAAATTGCAATAGCGTGCTCTATCATGATCTCTGTTACTGATTAGTCATGCGAAATCGAAAGGATTTTAGATTAGCCAAATACATATTTACGGCAACAAGCTATAGCTATAATACACAACTAGCGACTCATGATAGTCGGGGCCGGCACAAGATTTAAGACACATAAGTGAGCAGACGGAAGTTTTGAAAGAATAAATTACGCACTGCGTACCTTGTTCAGAAGATTCTGATCCCTTATTCGATCTTAAGCGTCATCTCGGTTAATCACAGTCACAAGTGCTCTGCAAAGTAAACTGGGAATGTTTGTGCGCAAAAATTTTCGGTCATAAAACACTACGGTCTTCAAGAAATATTACTGTACTTATAAACAATTGGTAATAAACATTCGAAGTCCACATATACTCATAATTTCATTGACGGTAAAGAGAATGTTGTAGAAAACACCGTTACCCCAGAATATTAGATGTGCAATTGTGACTAAATGTCGTTGTGGGACGTTTACTAGAAATGGATTTAAATCTTACGAAGTAATGATACTCAATACAAAAAAATCTGGATTTTGACAGCGCGCGGCATTCAATTGATGGATGTTCGATGGATATGGGGTTAACTATTGGAAAAATTCTGACTATAATTATATTTTCGTCGTGAAAACGAGTGAAATTTGTTGTATTGCAGGTGTCGGTAGAGGCGACCGTTGAGCATCCGTTCTTCGTGATCGGCCAGGGTTGGTCATCGTGCAATCCGGACCGCACGCGCAACTTGTACGGCTTGCCGTGTCAACGTCTGCAAGTGGGCGATATCTGTATTTCCCTGACGCACAGAGATGTGCACACGAGACTGCCGCCGACGGTCCCGGGTGCGTCGTCGCAGTCGACGGCTTCGGCGGCCGCCGCTTCGTCGTCGTCGTCGGCTACCACGGGCTCAACGCTCTCACTGCCGACTACGGCGGCCGCAGCCGTCGCTTCCATGAGCGCGTCGGCCGTCGATGCCGCTTCGTCCGGTCGTCGGTCAGCGCCGGCGACGTCCGCCTACCCGTCCATCGGCTCCAAGCGTCGATGGTCAGTTTCTTCATAATGCGAAACAGTCTGTATGTTCGCTCTACTAAAGGGCTGGGCATACTTCTAACGCCCCGTTTTCAACCCTCCGTTTTGCCACCAATTACCAAGAATAAATATTGCGTCATCAAGAATATATAATTCATTCTTGGTAATTGGTTGGCAAAACGGACCTTTCAAAACGGGCCGTTGGAAGTATGCCCAGCCCTTAACGGCGTTACTTTTGTTTCACGGCGCGCTAGAATGAGATCATGTCCAACACATATCTCTGACCAGGGAAGAAATTTAATTTCTTTGTGGAACTAATTTTTCTAAACCCCTCTGATCTGTGTTGGATATGAGCGTAATTCGCGCTGCTTGTAACAATTCTAACAATCACAAGAATCCCGCACAAACTGCTCATCGTTGATTGACGACTGAAATTTCGTTCGAGAATGCTCTGCGCAGCTGCCATAGGCCATCTACAGTAATTTTGAATTACGCGCCGCGCCCAATGTTTCTGCTGATGCGCCGAGCTTGCACTACTGTACCTACTTTGCTATTTCGTTTTGTGCTCATAGAGCAGTTTAAATCTGGCGCGCCTTTGTCTCCGCACCCCCGACTCTCTCCTGCCAGTTCAGTCGCTTGTTTTGCAATTTTTCGAATTTCGCGCGTTGTCGTTGTCGCTATGGATGTACAAAGTTGAGACTGTGCGCAAAGTGTGGCTAATGAGCATACCTGTAAAGGTGAGGCTATACTTCGAATAACACGTGTTTTATAACACTTGTTATGCACCAGAAATCCCCCCTAGAGTCTCACCCAGAGAGCTTGTTCTCGGCCAAAACTTAGCCGTTTGAGCTGAATCTAGACTTTTTGAATAGAGAACAATACCGGCTACAACACATTGAAAAATGAAAATAATTCAT
>JAQGCX010001342.1:0-11343 GCA_034700205.1 Plectus parietinus
AATCAATCTTTTGACAGCTCTACTTAAAATCTATCTTTGTTAAATAATCCCCGTGTCTGACGACCAGTGTTGCAAAATTACTAAAATTAGAAATGTTTTAGTAAAATAGGGTAGGCCTCATGATTATCTTATGACGTGTCCTAACTGTCCTTTCGTTGCCATGCTATGATGTCATATGATAATCATGAGGCCTACCCTATTTTACTGAAAATTTTCTAATTTTAGTACTTTTGCAACACTGCTGACGACCTTCCCAATTTGCCATCTCTTCGAAATCGGTAGGAAAGAGAAAAGAACTGAAGAAAATCAAAAAGGAAGACTGACATTGCGATCCGTTGCGAAAGGCGGACCAAAGTAGACGAAAGCCGCGAGCGCTGTGTCCTTCGGGAAGTTTGACGTCTGTATGCCACCAGAGGGTGAGCGCGTTGTGCGTCGACGTCACCAGCTCCGTGCCGTTGCGTTTCCGGCCGCAGAACTGGCCCATGATTGGACCCGGTCCAACCGCTTCCGGTTCCGTGTCCCGTTCGTTCACCGGCTCTTCGTGCTGAAATCATGCGACGCTCTTTTTCATGTCAATAAAATTACGCAATCAATCATTCAATTGTGCAGAGATCAGATTCGGTTGAATTGTGCCAATTAATATTGCAGAATTGATCTGATATTGTGCACAGATCTGTCAGTTATTGTCGTCACCAGATATGGATACCGAACTGGGCCTAGGGCGGAACAGGAGGACATGTACCTAATTACTATTGCGAGCCCTGACTGTGTCTATCCCTCACATTATTCAATACGCTCGAATAAACGTCATCATCAGTCGCATTCAGAATATTCCGATGTAGATGATGCTCCAAACGACATGCCAGGATGTGGAATTCGTTCGCTTTTGTCAGCATAAAATCTGCATTTGATGAAAAATGAAATGCGCTGTGGACTGGACAGGAACCGAATGGATGCTGTGCCGGATAAATGTTTGCAATTTGGCAAGAGGCAATTTGCAGTTGCTTGCAGCTGCAGAGAGAAACGAAAACGCCCCCGCCGACTCGCCAGTGGCAATCAAAACAGCAGTGATAGCGGCAGGGAGCGCTGAGCGAGCTTATTTTTGCAGAACGCGCCAAAAAAGGCGGCACTGCCATGAATGTCTGATCAGTTCACACAGACAAATACACCCGCATCGCTCACTTCAAAGCGACCGTAAATGGCAGGCTTAGGCTTAGGCTTATGCTTAGAGAATTGGTAAAAATGGGAATTGGCTAGGCAGATTCCTATTCATTCACGTTCGTTTTGCAACTGCATAAACAAATTGCGAGATAAGCTGCGCTCACTGCAAAGGGAGTCATAAACATGACATCACTGAGTGTTTGAATGAAACGATTAAGCGATAAAGGAGCGCTTCCGGCTTCTTACGAGCCGCCACCTGTTTGCCAACCCATATAACCACTTGGTTAGTGACGTAGTGACGGCACTATCTCCCCAAAATGCTCTTAAACGATCGTAAAATACCGTATACTCACATCGAAAACATGAAGCGAATCCTTGTCGCAGTCATTCCCGTCGACGTCGGGCATGCCGTTGACATTAAAATCGAAGACTTTCAAGCGAATACGGTAGCCCGCGGGCACCATAACCATCAGGAAACAGTTCTTGCCCGCCGCGTACGGCCCGTCGTATGGCTGATGGGAGTAAATGACGCCCGAATTGCCTGAGACCCGCTTCTCTAGCTTCGACTTGCACTCAGCACTGCCGAAGCCGTCCAAATAACCTGAAAACAAGTTGCAAATGAAATAAATGATTAGTGTGAATGATTTACGATTACGCTCGCATGATTTTTCCTTGATACATCTACATATTTGAGAGAAAAAGAGAAAAAGAACGAAGGTTAGATTCTTTCTGCGCTGTACTGTGCATCATCAACCCTTTCTTCACCTAGACTTCAACTGAAACTTCGCGCACAATTTGTCCTACTCTTCAGAATTTTTGAATTAAAGCTGCTCCTGTTGTATCGTACTGGGTTGCATAACCACCAAATGCCTCAGTATTCGAGGGAAGTAATGTGCATCTGACAGAATGTACAGGAGTACGATAAGTACAGGCCCGTGCTATAGGGTAGGCTAACTAGACTAAAGCCTAGGGGCGCCGTGGTTTTCAGATTAAGAGGTAAGGGTCCCTCCTTGTGCTGGCGGGCGCCTGAGGGGCGCCAGAAGGCGCCAGGAGGTAAGGATCCCCATCTCAGGGGGGCGCCGAAGGCAGGCCCGGCCTAACGATGGACCTTTCGGTCCGGAGCCCCCCGACCGCCGAAAAGGGGCCTCCAGCTCGCCAAAAAGGAGCGTCTAGCAATAAAATATGTAATTTTTTTGCCTCCGGCGGTAAAAAACGCAAAAAAAATTCGCCACTGGCAGTAAAAAATACAAAAAATTTCGCCTCCGGTGGTATTCAGGGGTCCCCTCAGGAAAAAAGGTCCAGGACCCCCCGGATCCTTAAGCCGGGTCTGGCCGAAGGCGCCCTAATTTTTGAAGATGAGGGTGCCCCTTACCCTATCAGCCTATGGGCGCCGTCACTCCATGGCACGGGCTTGAATATGTACGTCATTAATTTTCCGAGCCGCTCTGTTTTTTGCCGATTATCGGTCCCCACCCTCAAGCAGCTGGCGACCCGTCCCGTCCTCTATCCTGATACGAGAAACGGCGCAACGAAACCCAGTCGCAAATCAATTCGCCTTGGCGCATTCAACACAAAATCCTGATTAACGATGCACGAATAGATCATTGCGGATTGGTCGTTTGTTATGAATTGACAGCGCTAACGACGCACTGATTTCAATCTCGTGCGCACAATGATTCAATGCCAATGACCGTATCCGTCAGAAACAGAGCAAAACCAGACTACATTTGAACAATGTGATTGATTGTCACTCATATTTCAGCAAACAACCTCCACAAAAAATTTCTCATCTGGTGAACGAATTTTTGAGAAAAATAAGAGCGTAGCGTTTCCTTGCCAATATATTTATGGGCGCGTGTTCTTCTGAACAAAGGGGGCCCAACTTCAACCATAATATTCGCGCCCTTTCCTTAATCTCAAGAACCGAGGCCAGTGCCGTCTTATAGTGGAGGACAATGATGACATGTCCTCAGGGCCCCGGCAGGCCCTAACTGAAAGGGGCCCCGAAGAAGGGCACACTTAAGGGCCCAGGAGTCATTTGTCCTCCAACGCCCATAAGACAGCCCTGACCGAGGCAAGATACAGTATAAAAGCATTATATCATTTAAAAATCCTGCCCCAAAATTGCGCTGCATAAATGGCAATAAAGCAAATACGTACTGATTTCCATTTCGTAGGGGAGGATGGCGAAAGACCGTAAAGTGCAGAGAATCATGAAGAGAAAGACGGTGCGCAGGGCCACCGTAGACGTCGCAAGACGGCCGAAAGAGGCAAATATTTCTGGCCTCATGGCGCCACCCTGCGGCCGAGAACGAGCAGGTTGTCACATCCGTCTCCCAGTGTCGGCGCCTCTAGCTTTGTTCCTCCGGCAGCACCTCTATCGTCTGCAAGCTGGCGACAGTGACGAAGCCGTCAGACAAAGACCCGCAAAATGATGCGGTAAACTGGAGCAAACAACCGCGCGCGCGAGGTAGTCAAAAAGACCGAATCGAATGAGTAATTACTGTCGGAAGGGAATCAAAGAGGAAAAGAACGGAAAGGAACATTGCGGGAGACCTCAGAAAAAACCGCGTCCCGCGTCAACGGTTTTCAACGGAAATTTTGAGAGAAAGAGAGAAAAGAACCGGTTGAATGAACGAAAAACACCTGGGAATATTTGCTTTTTACTTTTGTGAAATTTACAAACGTGCGAAAATTGCAAAAATTTCCAGGCTGGAAAAGAAACGACAACAATAAACCATTTCCAGACTATGATAAAGTTTACCCTACTTTACGCGATTCAAAATCAGGAGAAATAATCCGTATCAGTTAATCAGGACACAAACACGAATATTTGGCAGGAACTTTCTAAAGCACGACACTAAAACATTCGCCGCGGACAAATAGGGCAAACAATGTATTCTACAGTAAGTATTCTAACGTTGTTTGGACAGGAAGTGAGCAAAAGTGTGAAGGAGGTCCCATAAAACGAGAGTGGCGCGTTGTTTATACCTGTTGATTGTTTAGCCGATGAGCTAAGCGAGAAGGACGACGGAGAGTGCGATGCTATCATAAGTTAACGCGTCCGCGCCATTACAGCTGACAGGCAAACACATTGCCGCCCAATAAGATGCTAGCTAAAGTTGCGTACTGAGCTGCGCTCAGCATCAAATTGATAAGATAGCGAAAGGTGTTGGACGGCGGTTGCGACGGTTGACTTTGCTCGCCTTGGCCTAACGGGTAAAGAAGGAGAGAAGGGAGAGAGACGACGTCAAAGGACCGATGATCAGCCAGGTTTGCTGTCAATTTACGGGCCGCTGGTGACGCTCAAGCGCTCGGCCACCCCGACTCTATTTGAAGATGTTCTTAGGCGATAACACGTCGCGCTGTGAAGCGCTTCGCAAGGCTTTAGATAAGCAGGGGCCACCGACCACCGCGCCGGCCGGACAAGATGATGGATGAGGCGTGAGCGAGCGAGGGGGCGGGCTTTGTCCCCTCCCCCCAGCACGGACAGCTGAAACAGACGAACACAAGGCGACGCCGTCTGACGAAATGTCACGCCGTTCGGATAAGCCGAGAGAATACACACAATGCAACCAGGATAGCGCGTTGCAAAATATTCACACAAAATTTCTTAAAACGATCCTCTGTGTGCAATCGAATATTCTCCCGTTCAATTGTGACTGAGGAAACTGAGCGAGGGGGTTGGGAAAGCTACGGTAGGTACATATTTCAGAGGGCTCTGCAGACACGCAGACATAAAAATCATCACATTTAGCGTGTTGTCCTGCTTCAAGGTTCCTTACACAACAAAAAGCAACAAAAAGCAAGCGATTTCGGCATTACAAAAACGAATGAAACGAGAAAATTATCCCCTGCCTTGCTGAAATTCAACACAGTCCAGTGTGAACGGTACAAATTATGGGGCGTTTGATTGACGGACGTTGTGACAACGCTCCGAACCGCAATTTGTTCTACGCCGCATGTTATTGAGAGCTAGAATCTCGAAGCAGCTGAGAGCGAGCATAAAAGATAGATGGGTTAAGAGAAACGAGTGACTGTCGATTGGTTTGTCTGACTCGGTCGTCGTCGAAAGAGGGGAGCAATGACTCGACTGTGAACAAAGACCGAGACCGATGATCGATGGGTCGACTTGGATGGGCAGTTCCCAATTTGTCAATTTCACACGCTAGTCCATCGATCACACCACGGCTCCGGCGACGACCAACTTGATCCCTCGGCCGGCACCGAGCAGATCTTGACGAAAATGAATTGCGCACATGCCGATGGACAGACGGTCGATGGAAGATCGAAAAGATGCGACGCCTGTCTCACAAAATTCGAACGGGTTTCCGAACAGATAAGGAAAGAAAATGCAGAGGACAAGAGATACCGTAATTCTCAGGCTACCACCCCTGGTGCACCGTATATATACAGGAAACAAACAATTAATGTGGAAAATTTAATGGAAATGCCTGTAAGAATTGAATTTAAATGCAAAAAAGCACAGAATCGCAGACAATGGGAGGATAAATACAAAGCACCGGAGTAACAAAACTCGAGGTCC
The DNA here is from genome assembly GCA_034700205.1 of Plectus parietinus. Lineage (NCBI taxonomy): Eukaryota > Metazoa > Nematoda > Chromadorea > Plectida > Plectidae > Plectus > Plectus parietinus. The sequence goes on from JAQGCX010001342.1 coordinate 5,708, forward strand.
CCAGCAAGCTATAGATTATTTTGCATCGCTAAAAATGAAGATGCGCTGAAATCTGCTTAGTACCTTAAATTGACTAGCAGAGAAAAATAGAAAACTAAATTACAAAGGCGTCAAAATTTCTGATAGGGGATCATTAATTGGCATAATTTCGCGCTAAATCAGAATTAAGGATCAATGTAAAATGAAAAGAATACTACAGTATATTCTTTACAGTAATACGATAAAATGTGCATGTTAATAAATTATTACTACACACGCGGTAATTAATCAAAACGGACGACCCTAATAAAACTACCGTATGGCCTGTTCACGGCTCACTGAAACTGTTGATGGGGTATTGGTAGCAGGTTGCGCCGTTCCCCTTAGTCAATCAACTACGTATAAACACACGTTCAGGCAGGTATTTGTTTACCGACACTGGCGTCAAATGACAAATTCTAGTTGAGAGTATAACCAGGCTGCTAAATTATGTATACTGAAAGAGAATGTTGCAATTGATGAAAAAAGTTATAACTTGCCTAAATTAATCGATAAGCAGGAGAATATTTAGCGCAGATATGTGAAATATGTAGTCGCAACCAAATACCAAACGATGAACGGAAATGGATGACAAGCGAAACTTACCTATTGATAAAATATACTTTCGTAATTGGGTTTTGCAAGTAATACCGTTATAATAAGTCATAGCCATCTTGATTGGTGAGCAGAAAAACAGAAAGAAATGTCTCGAAGAAAACAGCAAGGGGTTACTTTTGTGAAAAATGAGGAAAAGTAATTCGATGCACAAGAGTGCAGACTGGTATGTATTTCATTATTGTTTGCTGATTTGACAAGAGGGCAAACTTGAAACCAGCGGCTGCGCAGACAGACCAAGTATACACTTCGCAAGTTATGTCCTTGTCGAAAGACAGGGACAAACACGATGAGGCGTGGATATTTTTTATGGCGCGGCCTTTGGCGTACACTGCAGAGAGACGCGTCCCTATTAATCACATGCGCGCGCGCGGAAAGATGGAGCACGTAAGAAAATCGCGCAGTGCGTGTTTGAGTTCTGATGGGGAAAGAAGAGCCAAATCGGATTAAATTACAATGCAAAATTGTGCAATTCGTTACTTTGCGGAAGTATAAAGCAGCTCAGATTAACAGCTATTAGTCATATTAGTGCGCGCGCGGGAAAACGCGTTGTAATATCGCAGAGTTCACTAGAACGCACTGGAACAGGCAGTGAAGATGGCCGCTGTAACTGACCGGTGAGATAAATCGGAGCGCCTGGTCAGCGACCACAATGAGCGCATCACTGATTAATCGTCATCGTACAAATCGGTGGAAAGTTCATCGCAGAAACGTTTACTGCCATTTAGACCAAGACATTATCCTTTGGTGTTATTGCGGTTTTAGTTACACAGAGACAGGGCGATAAACCACCGCCTTGCCACAAAGAAAGGAACGCGTCTGTAACAATATGATCTATTATTCTCCTAATGATCTATTGTTCCCTAATTGCGCGCGGGCAGAAGAACAACATCATCATAAAAAGGTGTACGCAGAGAGGAGAGAGAGAGAGAGAGAGAGAGAGAGAGAGAGTTAGGGAGGCAGTTTCCTGCCATTGCAGTCGATGATGGTGGTCATTTAGTGGCGATAAATTAGCGCTGGCCGGATAGAGGCGACACAGCGCAGATTTATGGCGTCGACGGCAACAGTCTCGTCGGGGCGGGTAAATATATGCGCGACGACCAGGCGGTGCAGGCGGCGCGTGTGTGATGCGGCCAGTGCAGTTTATGATAGACGCAGTGTGGCGCGCGATCTATGGGCGGTGGGAGACGACGGCGGACGGCCGACGGAACGCAGCAGACGCACCGCGCGTCGCCCGCGGCCCCCGACGGCATATAGCGAGATATCGCCCAGCATAATCAATCACTCGACCGCCCAGGCACGTCGCTTTGTTCCCTCTGGTCGTTCGCCCCGTTATTCGCCCAACCGCTACCTACCTCCTACACTATCAACCAGTCCTCTGTTTACCGAGGAATTGAGGGTCGTTTCGTTGAAATGCGCGTTGGAATTTCAAATCGACGACAGATGTGAGCGAACGGTTGAGGACGAAACAATCAATCGGTGTCGCTCGCTGGGTCTGCTGATAACGATCGAAAAGTTCGCAGCCATACTATACTCACCAAACTTTTCGTCTTCTTGAAGGTTAAAAATTGCACACAATTAGGTTTCCGGTCAGCTATTGTTGTGAAATGGTTCAATAAGAAATCTTCATGTTGATAAATTTTATCGAGTGATTGAGGGTCGTTTGGTTGAAATAAGCGATGGAATTGAAGTCGACGACAACTGTGATCGAACGGTTGAGGATGAAACATCAATCGGTGTCGCTCTCTGCGCCTGCTGATAACGATCTAAATGTTGGCAGCCAAACTATACTCATCGCGTTCTGGGTTGTTGTCTACTTGAAAGTTAAAAATTGCGCATAATGAGGTTGCCGGTCAACTTTTGTTCCCTCCGGTCATTCGCCCCGTTATTCTCCCAACCGCTACCTACCTCCTACACTATCAACGGGTGCTCTGTTTACCGAGGAATTGAAGGTCATTTTGTTGAAATGCGCGATGGAATTTGAAGTCGACGACAGCTGTGATCGAACAGTCAAGGACGAAACAATCTATCGGTGTCGCTCTCTGCGCCGGCTGATAAAGATCTAAAGTTTGAAGGCAAACTATACTCGCCGCGTGCTGTGTTTTCGTCTACTTGAAGGTTAGAAATTGAGCACAATGAGGTTGCCGGTCAGCTATTGTTCAATAAGAAATCTTAATGTTGATAAACTACCTACTACCTTATCATCAGCAACAGCTTGTTCCCGTTTACCTCATCCCTGAGAGACACTTAATTTGATGCACTCAAAAAAATAAGGTTTTTGGGATAACGGTTTTTTAAGTAGAATGGAACGTTCTTCATCGGCTAGTCTCTGAGTTCGCTTCATCTTTAGGCCAGTTAATTTAATGTGCAATGAATAACGCAATAACTCCCACCTTTCTGTCTGTAAATCTTTTAAAAGCACCCTTTTACATACATCTCTCTGTAATCAGAGAGCTTAATTTGTGCAAAATAGCGCGACAAAATTGGGAGAGTGGTTCCCTCTCAGTCGTTCAGATATTACTCTTGAAGAGGTGCTTAAGATGTAATTTACGAGCAATTCGAAAGACTGTCAGCCAGGTTGGACCTCCATTAATATTTCTGAGTTTGATGACTATATGAAGCTGTTTTAGACGGTTCGCCACGTTTTCTGCACTGGTCGCGTCCCAACTCTCAATCTGCTGCTCTGCGCAACATTGGCGGTTGAACGCCGATGAGATGAGTTGGGGGAGTGGGACACTGAATAGCATTCTTACATTTCTCATAGCTGAATCCACAAAAGCATAAAAAAAATCAACGATCAGTTACAAAAACTCATTTGGCGCGAAATGCAAAATCTGCTCCTACAAAGTTCGAGAGGAAAAGCACAATTCCTTCAGCACAATACCACACTCAACTGAAGGAAGAAAAACATTTAGTTAAACTGTTTTGGTTCATAGTTGGCGTGTCTATCTAATCAAAACCGACTTAAACAAAAACTGATCCGAGCTTCGACAATCTAAAGTGCAATCAATAAATACTCGGCGAGCTAATGACACGCGCACAATTCTCTCGAAAATCAGCTTTTGAGAAAAAAATTGGTCAGCAGAAATATTTTCAACTGAAGACAAGAAGAAAAATGAATGCTCAACTGGACGTATTAGTCCTGCAGAAAACCGTCGGATGATGAAAGAGCCAAATATCCTCGACGCAAGAATATGTTAGCATTGAGTTCGTTAAGCTCATTCGATCGAATCTAATCAAAACCGACTGAAACAAAAACTCATCCGAACTTCGACAATCAAAATTGCAATCAATAAATACTCGGCGAGTTAACGACGCGCGCACGATTCTCTCGATCGGAAGAGAAGCGGTCATCAAAAGCCAACATCCATGTACCCTACGTGAATGGGCGGTGAGTGGGGCGGCCAGCCGTTGACAAGACAACTCGATTGAGCGTCGTTCATCTATTTACACCCTCGCATAACGTAATTGCATCATCGAAGAGGCGTAATCACAGAAGATGAAGTAGCAATAGACGCAATTCAGTCACACAATCAGCAGTGATGTTCAAGGGCCGGCCCGGGCCCGGCCCTTTTATTTTTTTAATAAGAAGCCCTGTCCAAGCCCGGCCCATAATTTTGACAGAATGTTCAGGGCCGACCCAGTGATGTTCAGGGCCGACCCGGAAGGAAAGTACCGGGCCTGAAAAAATTGACCGGGCCGGGCCGATTTTCAGAGAAATTATTGAACGTAACACTTCAAAATTATCGATATGTAGAACAGCTTATTTGACTGGTTAAAGTATGCAAAATGTCAATTTTAAGCGATTTTTGACTTGAAAATCAGTCAAATTGCAATTCGCAATTCTGCTCCTCTGTCCAGTTCACATAATTTCATTGACTTAACACTGTGATACTGCATTGGTGAACTATTGATTGAGAGTGATAACTGAAACGCCACAATGTAAAACATGAGTGTGTAGAACAACAAAAAAATGTTAGTACATCATTTCAAAAATTGCACGCTTAACTGTTAACGTGAACAGTTTAGGCCTGTGTTCCGGAGGGAGGCCTGTGTTCACGGGACGCTATGCTGTAGGAGTAGAAATTATTCCATAATATTTCATTTCAATTATTTCGATAGTCAATCGATTATCGAAATTAAATACCATCGAAATGAAGTATTGGTGGACCAAAATCATGGAAATTGAATCCCTGCAGCTGCAGTATACGATGTTTAAAAAGTAGTTTTTTCCTGGAACAATTGCGCTCCAGGGGGGTCGCGGGTTGTTCGCAACATGGTCAGTTCGCAACATGAGCTGTTGGTCAATTCGCAAGATGGTCAGTTCGCAACATGGCGCCAGTTTGCAACATGGTCATTTCGCAACATAGTGTCAGTTCGCAACACGTCAGTTCGCAAAATGGTCAGTTCGCAACATGGGCAGTAAAAACTTGAAAAACATACCTAGAAAAAACGTACCCCTAGGAAAATCACCGATGGGGTACTAAAAAATATCGTAGAGGGGCTTCGCCCCCCTCAACTAAGCCTAAGATTTACTACAAGGACACCTGTGCAAAACAGTACAAGCCAAAACCAAGCCCAATTTTCTAACTTTTTGGTACTTTTTTCTGAGGTAAAATTTTGGTGAGTGAATTCAAAAGCGGGACTACCCCATGTTGCGAACTGGCACCAAAAAACGTGTGTTGCGAACTGACCAGTTACCCTCCAGGGAACTGCGCGGAGTAAGGCGACGAGCGGAGGGGCGCACCGTGGGCGTGTCCTGCTGCCTCTCCTGCTTGTTTCAGTGCTTGTACCTCTCCTGCTTGTTTCAGTCAAAAAATAATAATTTCTATTTTGTTTTTAAGGCGATCTGAAAACGTTTTAGGGGCTGTCCATAAATTACGTAACGCTAATTTAGGGGGTGTCCAGGGGATGGTAAATAAGCGTTACGTCGTAACGCTGTAGCATAGTACAATATCGATTTTTTAGCGTTACGAGAGGGGGGTGTCCAAAAAGTCCAAAAA
>JAQGCX010001343.1:0-11340 GCA_034700205.1 Plectus parietinus
AAGTACCGTACTCCGGCGACCCCCCCCTCCCCGGCCGCCAGCATGTAGCTGACCTCGGACCAGCGTTACAGGTATGGGGGCAACCGATTGAAAATGAAATTAAAAATGAACTTTTAAAGGTGTATTTATTGGCAACTACAACAGGTAGAAAGTAGAGCTACTGACCGTTTGTATTCCTTCTTCCCTAGCGGCGACACTTTGTGGTTTGAACGAGTCCATAAAGGCGCGTTGCTTGTCGGCATACATGTAGGCGAATCGGATGCGGTCGCTGGTGTATTTCTGAGTCAGGACAAAGTCCCTGAATGCGGCGACATGGCTACTCTCTGTTGGTTGATCACTGACGATCAGGATGGCGCATAGACGACGCGGATTTCGCGAAGAGACCGGACACAACTCGTCCATGTGGTCTTGCGATGACAACTGCAAAAAGTTTTAGAAATAGAATAAATGTAATTTAAGTTTAATTGTAGATAAAGTTATCGTCCGGCAGATAGAAATTGCCAATATTATAATTAACAGACAAATGCAATGCTATCTGGACAAGTTGAAACACTAATGCGACGGGTTTGTGCCAAACAATGATATCAACCCCGAAATGTATTGAATATAAAGTTGAAAAATGCGGTACTTACCCGAGGCAAAACCAGGTACTTGTTGTTCTCGATTAGCGAATTGATGGACTCAGTTGACAGCTGATTTACCGAAGTTATTCGAGCAATTGGTCCACCCTGAAAAATAAAGAAACCAGTTATGTTTACGAAAAGTGCAAATTTATCGATTTATTTCTCTGAGATGCACTTGTTCGGTCATAATATAACGATCAGAACTGCCATATTATTTAGTACATTCTCGCTTGAAAGGGCATTTTACCTAGGATCATTGTATAAAATGAATGCAAATAAACCGCAATGATCACCTCTGGGAATTCGTTGAAAATGAGAATAGTTTCGCAGGAAATACAGCGGATTGATAGAGCGTCTCGCATATCTTGAATAGGCGACTCGTCCGTCAGATGTACGTAAGCAAAACGAGCGAACGTTGAATATTTCATCGCGGCCAGAATGTATCGCAAACGAGGTTTCTCCTTGTTTCCGAACATTAGCACCGAAACCTGCAAAAAATAAATGACAATCTACAAATAGCCATCACATTCAAGTCAATGACAACTCAGTTCTTTAAAGTTTACACAATACACTTGAACTGATTTATTTTAAGTTGTATTAGTTGTAATTCGCCATGAACGACAAAGATAGCAATTTAATAGCAAAAATGAGCAATTCTTTAGCCTGTTTGAAACACAAACGCAACAGGTTTCAAGTTTACATTCTCCTTAATTGAAAACTGACACAAATAATACACAAAACACAAGCGGATTGATTTCAAAACAGGAAATTCTTGGACACAGTCCATCTTTTTATATCTAACCCCCTTAAAAATGTCGCAACAACACTGTGACACAAAAAAGAAAATCCAAAATAATCATGATTTACCTTGTTCGTGCTCGACCAGAGATCCAAAAAGCGCTTTAGCGTGTTGTACTCATTGACTTTGACCAGGTACGAGGAAGGCAGAGCGTCCCTTGCGAAGACTCTGATCGATTTCGCTTGGAATGGACCGCGGTAGTGAATGACGCGACCTTCGACGATCACCATGATGGTGGGCAGACGCGTGACGCGCAGTTTCTCCATCAGATTCCCTTCCATTTGCGCGTTGATTGTGCCGATACCATATCCTGAAGAAAAAGAATAGTATCTCGTTGTAATGAAATAAGTGCGAAGCATATCGGATATGGAACATAAAGTGTCTCAACCCAACTCTCTCTCATAAGTTTTCCCAGACATGTAACATGGGAATTCCACCCAACATACATGAGCCCCCCTCCAAATACTGGGTACAATAATGTTATCTCAGCATGGGCACAATTTATTCCCTTTCTTCCCTCAATCCGGATGTAAAACAATCAGTTAAATCAATGCATATTGTCAATATGTGACAGAGAATTGAACGCAACCGTCCAATGTGCGTTTCAAAACATCAATATGTATAAAATGTACCACTCCATTGCAATGATGGTACCACAGACGGAGTATTTTCAAATTATGAATATTCAAAATCCAATAAATCTCGTAAAACCAATGGAGCCCTCCTTATGTGAAAAGTATCAAAAATTAGTCTGAGATTTGTAACAAATAACTATGACATCAGATCCTCGATTAACGACAAATAAAAATAAATTCAACACTAACCTAAAGGTTCCAAGTCGTTGACAATGCTCTCCCAGATCGGTTCTAATTGATGACACATCTGACAATAATTGGAATAGGAGAAAATGATGTATGGCTGTTGATGGCTGCGGTCGACGATAGTATTCTGATAACTGCGCATGCTTATCCGATGTTTATTGAAGAAACTGTTGGCCGTGTCAAATCCGCCAAATCCAAAACCGCTGAAGAATTGGTCGAAATTCTGGTGGCCGCCGAAGCCCTCCTTCTGTTCGTCGAATGTACCGAATTTGTCATAACGCTCCTTGCGTAGAGGATCACTGAGCAACTGAAAATAAATTATATTTCGAAAGATTGCAGATATTGATGAAGGGTAACATGGACTCATTCTTAGTACACTGTTATTCAGCCCTTTCTAAACAATATTTATTACATTTCCCTTGCTTGTTAGCAAGCTTTTGTCACTTTCAAACATTAAACGGTCACGGATTGCACAAACCAGTCGAATTTGTGTCGCAGCATAAATATAGTACAGTATGCTGATTGCGCCCATAACATCATCGCGATTCACTGGGTTAGGTTGCTATTATAAATTAAATAAACAAAAAAATGTCAACAAAGAATAGGAACAAATTTCGAACTGAATTACCTCGTAGGCTTGGTTGATCTCCACGAACTTCTCATTTGCGCCAGGGCTTTCGTTCTTATCTGGATGCCTGCAAACAAAATATTTCAATCAATGGAAACAGCACGAATCAGTTAACCTGTGTATGAAAGTCAAAAAGCGTCACAAATTAAGCTATTCTTTGCACGCAAGAAGTTTATTTTAATTTTCCAAAGTAGGAAAAGGTTCGCGAGAAAAATGATAATATTGCATTACTCTTCGCTTGGTTCTTGGCATTACTCTATTTTACAATCCAAAAGACACTCCAGTTGAAAAATATTTTGCACTTTAAAATTGTTGAAGACTACGAACCAGATAGGTCAAACACTAATCCTTTATGCAATGCTTGAAACACAAAGTCGACGGATTCAACACGAAAAACTATCCTTACCATGCCTTTGCCTTTTCCTTATATGCCCGTTTGATGTCTTTAATGGAGGCCTTTTTCGAGATTCCCAATGTCATGTAAGGGTCATTGATGGCGCATATCAAAGTGAACAACGCAAAGAGCAAAATAAAAGGCAAAACAACATTACAATGACCAGAAAAGCGCATTTTTAATGACAATTTTTCTTTTATTAATGTTCCATTGTGTAGTATTGTCGATCTCTTGCGTAACTATTGAAAAATTTTGCTGAATTGAAGAGAAAATTGTGCTGAAAATTACGTTGGAGAAGAAAAATCGATTGGAAGAGAAAGTGCAGTGTGAACGGCGGTGTATTGAAAATTCACACCCACCGTGAAGAGGCTTAGAAACGCACACAGCAGAATACTCAGGCAACGGCAACGCACGATTCGGCAGATTTCAGTGGCGTAGAAGGTCGCAGGCGGTAAATTTGTCTGAGTATTTTGTTGACAAAACTTATTGCGTGCCAATAATAGAAGGGAACATTAATCGGTAGAGATGATGAGAAGATCAAATCAAGAACCGTTTGAGTATTCAGTTCGTGAACATGTACACCAACATTCTGAAGAAACAGGAATGGTTCTTGAGAGGGATCTGGAGGTCGGCGTTCTCACTCCTCAGCAGAGGTCTCTTACAAATCCTCGTGCGGCCCGTGCCCATGCCTGCGTCTCTAAAAACCCTCGGTTGTCTTTGCAGAGCCCTTTCTCGGTAACCCTATGACTAAATTCAACAATTGTTTTTCAAAAAAATTTCCTTCAAAAAAATAATATGGTACAGACTTTTCAAACACCCTGTATGTATCACAGCTTCAATTCCTATGTTCGCTTTGTTCTTTTTCAGTTAAATATTTCAATTCATTATCGAAAGAGTGACTTGGATGGTGATTAGTTTAGCAATAGCTCGTGAAGCCGCAATCAAATACATTTGTTCTGTCTTGTAGTCGCTGTCCATATCCGTGGCGACAACAGCAATCACAATCGGCCATTCCAACGACAAAGCATCATTAGCGTCGCTAACACCAATAAGAGTGGAATCCTTTAGTTGTTTTGCAAGCGATCCACATTTCAGGCCCATCTTACGCAAATGCGCTTTGATCTCCCGCATGTGTCTAGTATCAGTGGTCTCAATATAGCGCAAATAGTCGCAGTTTGCTACTAAAACAGCAATATCTCTTGGTCTGCATTGCAGCGGTTCATATTGATCGCTGGCCATTTTATGACCGACTGCTGCTACCATTGGGATGGGTGTTAGAAGTGCGCTGATTTTTGCCTGCACAATTTCGAGCATCTGTGCCAAATTTCCAACTGTGTATCGTTCGATTGGTGCTCCAGTGATATTATGACCGTAGCGAATAAATCGCTCGGGAAAATGAGATCTCCACTCGTCGATTATGATCTTCGTTCCACGAATTACTGTTGTCAGTTCAAAGTGAACAAAATTTTTATAAGTTTTGCGAGTCTTTGACATATTTGCAACGCTAATTGGAGTCACCCATCCCGTGATGATGACTGTGGTGCTACCAGATTGTAAGGATCTCGCAGCCCATTCCGCATGAATGATGTATGGCTCTGGATCTGGATTAAGTTCAATATCAGGTTCTTCTGCAAGTATTCTAGCACCAACGTCATCCGGGTCTGATACATCAAGTTCGTCGAAGAATAAATCGTCATCAGGTGAGAAGTCATCAGCCGATAATTGTATTTCGTTGCATACTGTTGGAATTCTTTTCATTTCGTTCGACGTATTTTCAGCGCAGAATTGCTCAAACTTGGTTGACAATTCTTTGAAATACCGCAAAACAAGTACAACTCTTCCCTGCTTTTCTACTTTTGACGCCTCCACCATCCTTTGAAGAAGGCAGAGGGTTTTGCCAGAACCCGGAGGTCCACTAATCAAAACTCTTTGCGCGTCAGTTTCAATCACTTTAAGAGGCGTTGCACGTAAGAATCAAGGGTATGGGAACACTCAGACTCAAACTCAGATTTTCAAGAAACTGCACCACTTTTGCGCTTCATGGGTTTCAAAGCAAAAATGCGGTTTTTTTCTTGAAAATGGCTCCTGAGAATAAAACAAAAATTTTCGCATCGTATCTCATGGAGAAAATTCAGGGCTCTCTGCCTGTATTTTAGTTTTGTTTTAAATAGACTTTGGGTACATTGGGACTTTGTTTTCTTCTCATTGGCTAAATCTGTTAATCTAAATCAATCGATTCGTATACAAATTGATTGGAAGTAACCACATTTTTGAATTTTGATGCAACCTGTGTAACGTAACACGAAATAGAAATTTCAGTTGCCTAGTTCGCGTTTTGCTTCGAGACGCAGAAGTATTGTTTTTTTAAGTACACATGCATTAGTTTTATGCGTTATTAGTTAAGATAACCACGCGCTACAAGCGTAGAAAAAGTGCAAAAACACATTTTTGCTTTGAAATCCATGAAGCGCAGAAGCAGTGCAGTTTCTTAAAAATCTGATTGTGACAATTGAAAGAGCATATTTTTGGTCTATAAATTCAATTTACAGCATTGAAAAGGCAACGGTTGAGAACCGGATGACCGCAACCGCAGTACGTAAAAAAGCAAAATCGACGTGAGTTGACCATTTTCGGACGCTCACTGTCTGTCAACAAGAACGTTACGGTCAAAAGTTCCTAAAGTTCGGCGAAGTTCTAAAAGTTGTGTCAACTTTCTTTTAGCGCATTTTTTCTGCCAATTTTGAAACACTCACTTTTTTTGAATGTCACGCTATCCTCAATTCTTATGTGGAACGTGTCTTAAGTTGCTCTTCGTTGAAAAATATATGTTGAGATCCTTGTACGAATTTGCCGTCGTTGAAATTCTGCTTTTCAATGCGGCGATAGAGCTCTAAATACGTTACAAATTGATGACATGAACTTAGCTGGTCGGTAAGCAAACATCGCCGTGATGAATTTTGCGGTTTGCTGCGTGAGTTGAAATGTCTCATTTTGCATTTCGTTCCAAAACTGCATTGTGTTATCCGCACTGTGCAGTAATTACTTGTCGATGAAGTGAAACTGGTATTCCCGCTCGAGTTCCATCTTTTTTTGGGGGTTGTTCGAAGCCATGATATCGAAACAGGGCATGCAGACCACGCCTAGAACTTTATATGGGCATTCACTGTCGCCTGAGATGAGTTGGTAGAGGGTTCTGATTCCAGGAATGACACGCTTCAGTTGCCGAGCTGCCTCAATATATTGCGATGTAACTTCCTGTTCGCGATCGCATCCTTTCACTTCGATGACGACAATTCCGAGATGTTGGTGGATGAATACAAAGTCGCATTCGAAATGCTCTTTGGTGCTTTTCCATTTGGCGTTCAGTTCCTTATTGAAACCAGCAATGCCACTGTCGCTCATAACTTTGATAAAGTCCTGCGTGTAGAAGCCGTTAATCAAGATTCCGCCCAGTTTGAGTTTTCGAAATTCGATAAAGAGCGTTTCTTCTCTTTTTTCTCCTTTGAGTCTCGACTTTGCTTTCTTTACACTTTCTTTGTCGAACCCAGTCTAGTCGCTCCGTAAAATTTGTTTGGTCCAACGTCTAGGCTGTCTGGTATGCAAATAGTTTCCGCGCGACCAAATTTTGCCGCCAACACATCTTTCCAGTACGGGTACGTTTGATCCAACCAGAAAAGGGCGTTTTCAAAGAAAACTGGTGAAGCATGTGTTTCTGCGGCCCGCAGCTTCAGACTTTCGTCGTTTTCTTGTGCCATTTTTTACGGTTGTGCTAAAGGGAGACAGCGACAGGCAAGTATCAAACCAATGTATGTGTTGCGCGCGCTTCTTCGCTGGCCCAGACCCCACACAATGTGTACGCCGTGCATGAGTTCACGCGTTATGCAAACAGGGGCGGGCAAAACCAAACATGTGGGCAGCTGTGATACTAATCAGTGATCATCATGATATGTCCACATCTGGGTCATTCTACAAAATAAAAGATAACTGGGGCTAAGATAACCCTGGCTAGAGGCTGGGGTTAGCCCCCCCCTAACCCCCTGGTTACAGGTATGGGGTGGAGTGAGTGGTCAGGATTGGTAAATGACCCCAGTCATAATTGATCGAGCTTATCTGAATAGCGCTATTGTACATACAAATTGCTTTAAAATATTTCCGACTTGCATTATTCCGTTCGCAGCAAAATTTTTTGCTGGCTAAAAATGTTATGAATCTTGAACAATAAATTCGCATTTGCCTTTATTAGAATCGAAAAGATAACAGTCCAGAGCAATGTTGATCAAAGAACAAGTTGTTTATTTTCACTTCTACCAGCAGTAAAATGCACATACACTTAACGAAGCAAAGGCTGCTGCCGAATGATTGCATCATATTCACTTGCGCAGAAAGTGTTCTCACGGGCAGTTCTTTGGGCGGAAATTAACACATTAACTAGAGCATGTCCGCAATCGGCAGGCTTGTGCGGCGTTTGGGGCCTGCAAAACTGCCGCAAAAACCCCGCATTCCAGGGAACTTTCGTCCGCCGACGTTGTTGAGCCGAACACTGCAGCCATCACCATAATCTTTCGGTCGCGCGCCGCCGTAATCACGTGGAACCTGATGGACGGACGCTGACACCGTCTGCTCTTGGCCATAATTCAAATTCACCGAATCGATAATTTCGGTATAATGACCGTCTTCTTCATTTATTTGCATTCTTTTTCTGTCATTTATGTAAGCACCATAAGGTGGTGGCTCGGTGGGCTGTCTGGCTATTAGCACAGTAATAATAATCAACTTTGATATACAGCGAGAGAGTGCAATTAGCTCAATGTTATCCGAATATTCTGTGTCTTGTTTAACGTAAATAATTACTGGCCAGTCCAAAGAAAGAGCGTCATGCTGCCGACCGATCGCGATCAAATTTCCGTTTTTGATTTGCTTATCAATACTGCCACAGGGAAATCCTTTCCTTTTCATATGTTCTGCAATATGTTTTATTAGGATAGGAATACCTTCGGTTTTTTTTCTTTCACGAACAATAATGGCAAGATGAGAAGGGGCGAACTGAAAATTGTCATAGAAATCTGTTTCCATCGCGTAATTACTATTCAACAGATCGTTTACTTTTTGCTCCAGTGTTGTGAGGTATGCATGACTCATTACGGCATGATGTTCAACAGGGGCACCTCGCACATTGTGACCTCGCATTACGAAACCAGCGGGGAAAAAACGCTTCCACTGATTAATAATCGAAAGCGTTCCTCGAATCACAGTCTTGAGCTCGATATGATGGAATTTAAACTGAGATTTGAGATAACTCAGCGTGGGTTTTGTCTTAAATTCATCTGCAATATCCTTCGGATTTAACCAACCGGTCATGACAATTGTCATACAACCGGTACCCTCGAAACTCGCCGTCGGTTTATTTCCAAACCTTTTGTCCAAAATCATGGACAGCTCCTTTTCGTTCACGGGCATTTCATCACAGAACAAATCGTCTTCGTTCGATATAAATTGAGTACCACTATTCATATCAATAATACTTGGGAACACAAGTATTGGTCTTTTCAAGGCATCTGTTCTGTTGTTATCTGCAAACTTCTGAAACAGCGAAACAAGTTCTTTTCCTGCATTCGCGGGGAAAATGATAACTCTCCCTGATTTTCTCAATTTTGCAGCAGCCAGAGCTCTGAGTAACATAACAATAGTTTTTCCCGTGCCAGGTGGACCGCTGATGATCAATAGTTGTTCAGAGCATTCGACAGCTTTCAGCTGATCATTGTTCAAAATGATTAATTCTGCTTTCATCGACCGTGAAGCTGTAGTTGCACAATCGAATTTCATTCTTTTGTTTTTCTTCTTCTTAAAGTCTTGTTGCTCAATGATTCGATAGATTTCCAGTAAATTCGAAGAGAGCAAAGCAAATTTTGCAGAACGATATCCAATGACTGTTGCAATAAATAAGTGAAAATCATCAAGATTTTCTCTCAGCATCGGAACTCTGTTGGAAACCAAAAACTGCTCAAATATGCCCTTTTCAATTTCAGATTTTCCGAAAACATTGTATTTGAGGTTTTTTTCACGAGTGATGACTGTGTATGGGATGCAAATCACTCCAGTGATATCAAAAGGGCAAATTTTGCCGGTGATTTTCAAATATATGTCTTTTAATCCAGATATTTGAGTGTCTAGTTGAGTAATCGCTTTGTTCAACCGTTTTTGTACCTTTGCCTCCTTGCCACCCTTCGTCTCAAAAACAAAGGCACCAAACTGATAATGAAAAAAGACAGCATCACATTCAAAGTGATATTTCCATTCTGCATAGCTAAAATCAGAAACATTCGTTCGGTCCATTTCAAAAATAAATTGCTGCGTGTCGAAGTGAAAGATCAATACGCCGCCCAGTTGCATTTGGCGAATAAATTTGAAAATAAATTCGTCTGCCTCTTGTCCACGCAATTTCCGTTTATAATCGTTCTTTTCATCAGGGCTAACATTCCGGTGGTTCTCGAGTCGTTGTTTTGGTAACACAGCGAGTGCATCGGGTATGCATATTGTTTCAGTTTTTTCAGTTTGCGAAAATTCAAATTGTTGATTTAATTTAGGGTACAATTGTGGGATACAATTTTTGGTCTGTTCCATGAACTGAATTAAAACATTTCGCTGATAATGAACTGCTTCCACTCCCTTCGCAGTCACATTTGGAATGTCTTTTCTAATGTACTGTAAGTTTTTGTCGTCATCCGTGATCTTATTCGCTGTTGCTTCGATAATGCTCCCACTGCCACTGAGCGTCGGGATCTGAATAGATAAAAGAATAAGTGGAGAATTTTGACATTCGTCGCGCGAACAAAATCGGGCTGGACGCGAAACAAAACGTGAATTTTTCCGCAAAAAAATTCAATTCGCGCGCTACCGTCTATTTGAAATTTTAAACTAGATATTATGAGGGTCTGACCTGGAGGGTAGTGGTTGATAACTAGTAAATGTGGTCTGAAAGTTGTCGTAAGTTTGGATCAGAATATCAATTACGGTACTCTTCAATGCAATTAAACTTTTGATTTGCATGTTGTTCAACAACGGTACTGGTACTGATCGATTCAGTACTTGCGCGATCAGTACCAGTACAGAATCAGTACTTGAAAACTGGACCAGTACCAGTACCAGTACCAGTACATCAGTATCAAAATTGATCAGTGGACTGAAAAAATCAGTACGAGTACCAGTGGACTGACTCATCTATAGTTATGCTGTTTGTTGTGACATGTTGCATCTTCGTTTTCAGTTGCCTACAAGTTATCACCGATTTTTTGCATTTACAGAATGTGGTGCATAGAATAGGTATTCATCTCTACTCGTAGTAAAACGCTAACCGAATAAGTTAGTGCAATACAATTATGAAGACAATTTTCATTTTCCTTCTGTGAACACCTGTTGAACGACTAAGTATTGGCATTTTGAGCTGCTATTCAAATATGAATGCAACACGAGGTAACATATTGGCAATAAATCATGCACCATTCGAAGACAGAAGATGCTGACAGTTGACCTTGATGGCGGCGACTGCCGCCGCCGCCGCCGCCGCGAAAATGAGCAAAGGAAAGGCGACGGGCAAAATTAGTTGCTGAGGTCGCGCATATTGTCTAGTCGATCTCGCCTAGAGCAAAACTGGAGTATGTCTCTATCTCTGGGTCATTCTCTCTCTATCTCTCATTCCCCGACCGCTCTTCAGTCTCTATCCAATCGAGGCAGTTATCAGTTGACTTTCTTCTCATTGCAATGGCTTCAGCCAGCTCTGTGTTCTTCGTCTTTTTACAAATTCTCCTCCATCTTCGCGCGGTCCAAGGCTCGTTCTGTGGTAGAGATGCGGTGCCGTTCCGTCTCGAGGTGCTCTCTTCGGGCGCGCTGTCGCTCGGCTGCGCGGTGCCCAGTTGCTTCGGGGGTATGCGATGAAAAGGAAACAACTTTTCAGAACGGCATTTGTTGTTCTATGTCTTTAGGCATAGTTATACTTCCTATGCCGTTCGTCACACTTTTTTGACAAATTTTTCAGATAACATAGTTCTCATGGTCCGATCATGCTGGAAAAGTCCACT
>JAQGCX010001344.1:0-11338 GCA_034700205.1 Plectus parietinus
TCAACAAATTTTTTACGCAAATAATACTGAACATAAGAGCATATTCGTCATGATCGCTTCGAAATCAACTCGATAGCAATCTATCTGAGCAAAAAATCGAAGAGTGCCAAAAGTGGCGAAATATTTTTTGCTTCTGGCCCATATCTCATAACCAAAACAAAAACAAACAGTGGGTCGCAAAAAATGACCAAAAAAAAAGGGCTAATCAGTCTCTCCAACACGAAATCGAAACCAAAACCCACGTAGTTTCAGTGATATTCCAAAACGCAAACAGACAATTAGCGCGTGCATTTCATTGTTCGTTTTGGGGAGGATCAGTCATAATCGACTGGCGTGACGGATTTGTTCGGTGTTCCTCAATGTCGTTCCAACAAGGAAGAAAGAACTGTGCTTGTTCCACAGAAATTTAAAATACGTAGCATTTGTTGCTGATCATTGGAGTATTCATGCATCAATGTAAAAATCCAAATCAACAGCACATACATACAGCGCTTACGCATAGATAGATTTTTTTCAGCAGTTTTCGCACATTTGCTGCTATAATGTCATTAGCAAAGCAAGTCATTAGTCTATAGGTCATTAGCAAAGCAATTTTCACTTATATTCAGCGTAAAGCGAAAAAAGACTAAATAAATCAATTAACGTGACTCATACACTGACTGTCAATAGTACCGACTCAGACCACTGAGTTATTACTCATCACTATGTCAACGAATTTTTTACGCAAATAATACGGAGCTGTAGAGTTCTATGATGACAATGCAAATTGTGCCACAACTTACAACTCACAATCGTACAACTATTTTGTGAAATTGCCCCTGGGATCCCATAAATTGCGATGGCTGACGGCTGACGGGTAAGTCGCAACTGCGGTGACGTGTGTCCTATGACGATAACATTCAATGAAGCGAAAAAGCCGCATTACACACATATTATGCCCACATTTCTCGGGAAAGCCGCCCTCTTGTCATCGCATTCCTGGGAATACCGATTCTCACGTTCTGTTATCTCATTTGCTTTCACACACAGGTTTTGAACGCACTGACTGCTGCTTTTGCATTCAACTTTACTGTGTTGTAAACTTCGACGAAGTACCATTTCACTATGGACCATTTTTCTACTCTGCCCGATGAAATTATCGCGAGTATATTTCGTCTAACCCTCTCTGACAACAGCAAATGCTTGACGGTGTACAGAAGACTTCATTTGGTCTGTCGTCGTTGGCATTTAGTTTGTGCAAACTGGTCGGAACATTTGCCAAAACACGACTCATCGTTCAACCTTCACATCAAAGATGACGGATTTACGGTCACACCCAACCTTCTTTCCAGATTTAAGTGTACAAATTACGACGGCCAGGGCGATGGTCCAAAATTAATTGATATGCTGCGACATTATAATACAGCTGAACTGATGGGATATTTGATTTTCGATTCGGAAAAATTGGTTGTCACGGACGCTCTTCTGCTTCAATTGATCGAAAATAAATTGACAAATATCACCAATCTTGCGTTTCAAAACTGCGACATGTCTGGTGTGACTGAGGAAGTTATGTTGACATTTTTAACGTCCGTCGCAGAATCAAAACGCTGCAGAAATGTGGAAATTTTTAGCGACGTTCAATCGGCACAAAATGTGTTAACCGATCGCTCATTGGCACCGATAATTTCCAGCGGAGTCGTGAAATTTTTGGACATTTTGTGGTCGACACCGCCTTCTACAACAAGTATGGGCATCACTGATGAAACACTGGTTGTGTTCGCACAACGGTTCCCTCAGAGATGGTTTGCCTTTCGAATGGGCATTAGTGTTCAGCAGATTACGGCTCATGGTGCTCTGCAAGTAATTGAGGTAATTTTGTCTCTTTAAAAATGAGTTATTCCACGTTTTAAAATATACGAATCTCATATATTGCAAAAATTTCTTGGCATATCTGGAATTATCTGAGGATATAGACAAGGGCAAGATCAGAGGCCCCTGGATGACCTGACTTGGGCTAGGCGAATTATTAAGTTTTGGGCAGACAAGGACACGGGGGGATGGGAGGTGGATATTCACCCCCAAGGGTCTGGATCCCCTTGCCTGAAAAAGGGCGGGAGAGGGATGAAACGCTTTCGCCAAATTTTTTGGACAAGCATTGGATAGAATAAGGTTTTGGAGGCCTGCTGGGGGGATATCTCCCCACGACCGAAAAAATTTGGTATTAAATCACCCCGGGGGGGGTCCGACCTTGCCCGTGTCTGGTTTAAGGTATAGATGTACTTAAAGGGGGGTTATCTCTCTTCCAAAATTTGAATTTTAGGTCAAAAATACGGTATTTGGGGCTAAAACACCGTAATTTTGCCTAATTTGCATATGCAAATTTTTAGGATTTCTGACCACCCCCTCAGATATTAGGATTTGGGTCTCCGACCCGCCTCGGATTTTGGGTTTAGTATTTCCGACCCCCACCCCGACCTCGGACCCCAAGTACACCTATGGTTTATGGGTATTAAACCCCCGTTGCGGAAAATTTTTTTTGGATAAGCACAGGAGAAGATGAACTTTTTTGGCGAATCCCCCTCGACCCAGCCCATGCCCATGTCTGTGTATAAAAAACTCCGGCAAAAATTTGCTAATCTCCATTCCTATCCCCCTCCCTTCTCCGTACTTACTAGCCTATCATCTCGATTTTCAGACATTTTGCGCATCCGACTGCTCCATAAAAGATACTTCTTATTTGGCTATTCCACTTAAACTGAAACCTGAGCTGCTCAATCTGCGTGCTCCAAATGATATGGAAACGAGAAACAAGGAGCGATGGATATATAAACGACTGCCTTCACATCCATTTCGAGGAGGACAGCTTGTTGTGACATTTGATTCTCACTATTAAGTTTTTACCACTATTAACTCAGTATTTCACGCATGTCTGTGCAAAGAGCAAACAGACAATTAGTGCGTGCATTTCATTGTTAGTTTTTGGCGGATCAGGCGTTTTGGGCGAATTTTTGGCGTTTTTTTTTGACTGGCGAGACAAATTTCAAACTACCGTCAGCACCAGCTTATAACGACTTGATTACTTTTTTCGTGTCTGGATGGCGCATAAATTCAAGAAAATGGTAATCCGGGTCAACCTTGACGGCCAGACTGTAGTGGTATTTCATTACTCCGATGAACAGATCTTTGTGTCTTGGTGACCTTCTGAGAGCATTGCGAAGTAAATTAACGTCTCTTCTTGGTTCAACGTTTTCAACAAGTGCTTGGTAGTCATCTAAAACATTTTTTGGTATTCTTTCCAATGGGTATTCGTTCATAACTGATACAATTCTAACCTGAAGGCGATGATGAATTTAAAAGATTTCTCAAATATTTCGAATATAACTTTCGTCCGTGTGCGACAGTGGTGCAATTTGATGACTTGATGACGCCTTGCACCAAGACCTTGTGATACAGGTTTGTAACGATGAAAATATGTGAACTCGAAATTGAGTTGTCCAAAGTGTAAACCATATTTCTGTTCCTTTGAGGGTCGCTTAACACTTCGTGAAACACAATAGCCCAAGAGTGAAATGGAAAAAGATTATTGAGCCCATCGTATATCAAATTGACAGCCTAAAATTAAATTTGACGTATTGATCATGGACATCAATTGCGGACAAAATTCTGAGCAGAAAAGCCAATATTAACGATTAACATATCAATATATGGGACTACATATGGCGAGCAAAGTGTGGTAACCTCTCTCTTCGTTTTTCCAGTTTCATCCGCATCGATTAGAGTTCTGTTGATGAAGTCATTAACTATTATGGGAAAGCTCTTTTCCAATTCGGCCCTAATCCTTCTATTTTCCTCCCAGAGTGTCTTCATATCATCTTTTGTTTCATCAATTGCTGACCAAAAGAATAATGCGGTTTGGGTATTGTCACACCATGCACCCATCCAACTTAATAATGCAGCATGTTCAAGAAGTACAGAGGTAAACTGATCGTATATATTCAAAGAGTGTTGTGAGCCCTGAGCAATTCTGTCAAAAAGATGGTTATCTTGCGTCTCTTCCATAAGCCTTTCAAGCGGTTCGTCTATATATGAATTCTCACATTTCCGTTGTAAAGCAAAAAAAGCAGCATTGCTTTTGATCAATGAAGCTCTTTGATCTTCATAGGCAATTTGCCATAGATTCATCCCCGCATTAAACACTTCGAATACTTCTTCGTATCCACGTATATTTAGCAATTCGTTAACAATTGTTGTCAGTGCGGGATACTCCTGTATCGCTCTGATTACTTCTTGCTCCCTCTGATAGAGACCGCGAAAACGTTCCATTATTTTAGTTCGAACACATGGGGTAAATCTGAGAAAGAGTGAAGATGAAACGAACAAAGTCTGTTTTTCGGTCGCCTTGAAAAGATACCCATGTAGGCTTTCCGCGTCGTCTGACAAACATTTCGCTCCCTGCACAGACAATGTCGACTGCACAATTATTAGCGCGCAAATTATCTTGAGTGTCATTTTTATTTTTGCACGAGGTCAAACAGGCAAGACACAACGACAGTGACGGGAAAGAGCAATCTCTTTCAGTGTCAGTCAGACAGTATTTGTACTAGTCGTTCAGCACATACGTCGTCATATACAAATACATAAGTACATGACTAATGTTTGTACAAACGCTCAGCAAGATAAAAAGATAAAGGCAGTAAGATAAAAAAGCAGTTAATGTGTAAAGGGTTACGATTTAACAACCTCCTAACCAAAGGTATTGACGTATAGATGTCGTAGAGAGAGGTGCGACCCAAAGAGAGGTGCAACCAAGAGAGAGGTGCAGCTCAGAGAGAGGTGCGACCAGGCCCGAGCCATTGGGTAGGCTAACTAGGCCTCGAGCATAGGTGTACTTGGGGGGGGGCCGGTCACGTGACCAGATTTTGAGAGCTCGTTCTCCGCCAAAACTTAATCGTTTGAGTTGAGCCGAAACTTTTTGAATAGAGAATGATGTCGGCTACAACATATTAAAAAATGACACGAATTCATACAACTGTTGCGGGAATTTAAAGCTTAAAGTGCGATATGCTCGCATGCGCTTTTTGATCGAATGCGCTTTTTGACCGTTAAAAAGCGCTGCACGCATAACGCACGGTCGGTAGTTTTTGAGCTGTAGCGCAGCCAAACTGCAAAATTTTTTACTTAAATTTCTGTTGCGTCTTCGGGACAGTTAGGGGAACAACTTCTACGCTGGTCGACGTTAGGTTGTCGCGCGTTTTTTCGAGTGGGCGAGGGTCGGAAACTCATGAGTTTGAAAATCGACTTTGAAAAAAACTTGTATTCTTGAAGTACGCTTTAAATTCCCGCAACGGTTGTATGAATTCGTGTCATTTTTTAATATGCTGTAGCCGACATCATTCTCTATTCAAAAAGTCCCAGCTTAACTCAAACGGTTAAGTTTTGGCCGAGAACAAGCTCTCAAGATTTGGTCACGTGACCCAGCCTCCCCTGGGCCCCCCCCCAAGTACACCTTTGGAAATAATGGGTTCCATTTTTCGTTCTGGTTGTTCCTGTTTGCATTGCTGAACTAAATGAGAGCTAAATTCTTTCGTTACACATTACAGTGGTTTCTACCGGGTTTGCCAAATATAATCTATTCGGAAATTGGCTCTTTTTCGGTTTATCAAAATATAAGGCGGGGGTCGGCGGGTTATATTCGGGAGAATCTGGTTTAGTGCCTTTGTGATGAACGAAGAAGCTACAAAGGCAATCGATATTGAGAACGAAAATGAGTGGGAAGGAAGGCGACGATTCTAGTTACAACAGCGATGAATACACGTCCAGTCCAACAGCTAACCGATATCTCTGCTTCGATATACCTGTTCAAGAACAGCTTGACTATCTTGAGTTCGACACAAAATACGAAATTAAATCCGGCCAGTTGACAATTGGAGAGGTACGGCTCGATTTATACTAGTTGTATTCGTGTTCCAGTGGAGGGTGGGGCTTGGGAGGGGGATTGTGGGTTAACATGACCACAGTTTTTTGTCACTACGTGGTGAACATATTTTTTCCTCTGCCGAGGGGATTAACAAAACTGTGCCTATCTTTTGAGCCCTATAAGCCGGGCGTCTCCAGACTGAAAAGTCCAGAAGCCTTCCAGGAGGGGGGGGCGGGTGATTGCGATACCTTTCCCTCCCTCTCCTGCCGACCTCCGCTACTTTCTATGCACAGTAAAAGTGATACAGGATGGGTAGAAAGTAACTGTACGATTTATTTATAACATTTTTTCTCCAGAAAAAGAAGAATTTTATTGAAAAAACATTTGTTTAATTTGATCAAAGTGTCGCCAGGATATGGCCAATCGAAAACAAGACCCAGTCAAATTTAAGTCAAAATAAAATAAGTCAAATTTTAAATTGCTCAAGTTCAATAAAGTCGGTTTGTTTCTGACTCCGTTTTTTGCGCTGATCAAGAATCTGGAGTTTGATTTCAAAGCAAACGCTTTAAAAATTAAAAAATTCGATCATTTTCTGTTTCTAATGTCATGTGTAGATCCGCTTTTTGTCACTATCGAATTAGCGCTCAAGTACTGTAACATTAGTGCCCCAACTCTGGGATTTTGCTGTAGTTTTTGATGCTGATCCGGAATCCAGCCTCGGAATTTTAAAATTCGAAAAAGTTCATTAGCTGTGGCCTAAAAACTATCTTCTCAAGTCAATTTTAAATTTTCAGAATAGTTTTCTTATAAAAAGTGATAAATAAAACTTTTATATAACCTTATAAAGCCCATGAAAAGCTCATTTATTTAGTGTTTATATTACTAAAATTGAATGTTTGGAAAAAAATTTGGTGCGAATTTTAAATTTTTGTACTTTTTCGCTTTAACTCATCGGGAGTAGACGAGCTACTTCATATTGTTATATAGAATGAAAGTGCATGTTTTTCTGTGTCAGAAACAACATTTTCCGAAAAATTTCAGGTCCCCGATGGGGGCTATATTTGGCGCCGAAAAGAGTACGGTGGTGTTGGAAATATACGGTAGAGCATGAGCCCTGTCTCAACTTTTAGAGTTTATAACTTTTGATTGAAATTAGCAAATCACTTTTAACTTTGAATATAGGTTGATAACAATTCTCTAATACTGTTCACCAAAAAGCATTGAATTTCCTTAAGTATTACTGAAGTTACATCGAAAATGGGAACATGAAACGAAAACGAAAAGTACGAAAACATTTTTTTTATTTTCAGAGGGCTGTTAAATTTGATGTGAGCTTCCAATTTTTTAGTTCTTTAGCGTATATGAAAGCTGAAGGTCTGGGCTTTCAGACCGGCTATCGATCACTGCATGAATTGCAGTCAGTACAAAATGGTGATCGAATGACTCTGGAAGCTCCCGTTTGGAAAATAAGGCGCGGTCGATCAAGCTTTTTCAAACAACCATTACTCAATCATCGATAATGGGCACTTAGACAAATTTAGGTTCCTTCAGATAGCCCTTGAAATCCTGTATCAGATAGTAGCTCTGATAACTCAATCGGTCAAACGATGTTTGCGGACAAAGAAAGCATGCGCTGAGATACAATCTTGAGTCAGCGAAAATTCGGCTAAATTGCGATCGGCGAAATTTATCGATCGGCCGCTCGATCGACCGCGCCTTAGTTTCCAAACGGAAGCTTTCAGAGTCATTAAATCACCGTTTTGTACTGACTGGAATTCATGCAGTGATCGATAGCTGGTTTGAAAGCCAAGAACTTCAGCTTTCATACACGCAAAAGGACTAAAAAATTGGAAGCTCACATCAAATTTTACAGTCCTCCGAAAATAAAGAAGTTTTCGTACTTTTCATTTTCGCTTCATGTTCCCATTTTCGATGTGACTTTCGTAATACTTTAGAAAAATCAATGCTTTTTGGTGACGAGTATTAGGGAGCTGTTATTAATCTATGTTCGAAGTTACAAGTGATTTGCTTCTTTCAATCAAAAGTTATGAACTCTATATGGTGAGACAGGAATTATACCTAACCCTGTATTTCCATTGTAGCACCACTACCGTACTCTTTTCGGCGCCAAATAGGTCCCCGTCGGTTAGCTGAAATTTTTTGGAAAAATAGTTTCCTACACAGAAAATGATGCTCTTTCATCCTATATAATAATACGGAGCAGCTCGACTAATTACGACGAGTTAGAGCGAAAAAACGCAATTTACGCGAGGTTCAAAAAATTTGAAATTGCCGCCAAATGAGCAGGAAATAATTAAATTGAACATTTAAAAAAAGAAAAGTTAGCACTTTTAAGGTCTTTTACTTGGCGCCTATCTCATTTCATTTTGACCCACCGTTCAAAAAATCTGTTATTTTTACGATTCGAAATTGCGGAATACAGTAGCCCGTCAGGACTTTCGAAAATTAGAAATCCGAGGCCAGATTCGGAATCTGCATCTAAAACTACCTCATATATGTCTGTTTCAGAGACAATCGAAGACAAGAAAGGCGCTAATAGTTTCAGGGTGCTAATGCCAAGCCTTTTTTCGATCGTAAGAAAAAGTCGATCTTAATTGCATTCTGCAATTTTTTTCATTTTTAAAGCATTTGCTCTGAAGTCAATCTCAGGATTCTTGATCAGCGCAAAAAATAGAGTCGGAAACACATCAATTTTATTGATATTGGGTAATTTCAAATTTGACTTATTTTTTGACTCAAAACTGGGTCTTGTTTTCGATTGGCCATATCTCAAATAAAAAAAATGTTTTTACAATAAAATTCCCCTTTTCCGGAAATTTTTTTGTAAATTTCAGCTCAAAAGGTGTATTTTTGGCAGAGCTATTAAAAAAACAAATCGTACAGTTACTTTCCATCCACCCTGTAGTAGTAGGTATTTGAGAATTAAGTAGAAAGAATCAAAGGCTTTTCTTTTCTTTTGCTTACTTCTACCAAAAATATGTGTAGGTTGGTGTTGGTACGTACCACTCGAAATAAGTGACCGCAGAAAAAACATTCTGGGAAGCGTCCGAAGGTTGGTATTCATTCTTATAGATAAATGCATGGCTTGATATTATATTTTCAAAGGCATTGTCCATTAATCCTGTTCTTGGAGCTCGACATTGTCTAATAGTTTGCTAAATAAAGAGAAGTGTTTCATTAATGTTGTAGTGTTTCAGCTGCTTGGACGCGGATTCTTCAGCGATGTGTATCTTGGAATACTATCTAAACCAATGGGCAAGATGCCAGTTGCAGTGAAAATGCCAAAAAATATCGCTTTCTCAAGCAAAGAAAAGAAGACAGAAAAGCATAAACATATTATTAGACATCAGCGAAAAGTGCTCCGAGATGAAATGAAGATAATGATTCATCTACAGACATTGTCAGGCGGACACGAAAATGTTCTCCGACTTGTTGGAGCAATTACGGCAGTCAGAGATGATTTCTGTGTACTAATTGAATATTGCGAATGGGGCAGTATGGACCACTACCTTCAAAAGAAATTCGAAAACGGTCAATTTCAAAATGAGATCATTATCGAAACTGATAATCAATCAGAAAGCGGTGAACAAATTTGGAAGGTATGCACGTTTCACTTCCTTAAAGCAAAAGTGGAATAGTATTTTTGAAATTTAATGCACAAATATCAAAATGTTCTAACTGAAAATTTTTACTCTGTCTTTGTGCTATACACAATAATATCAAAAAGCAGACCGATCAGGTAAGCAGTCTACTTTTTAAAATCAATAAATAGACAAGTATTGAGGGATATGACATTATTTTTGCAAACAATCAGTTTTAAATTGTTTTCTGTTATCAACAGGCATACTCTATGCTCACTTTTTATGCCACGACTTTCTTTCGCTCTAAACACAGCACCAATGTATTCAGGTACAACATGATTCGACGTGGGGAGAAAACTTCGATTCCCGGCGCGAAAATGGACAAATAACGACGAGTGATTTACTGTGGTTTGCCTTACAAGTGGCAAGGGCCATGCAATTTCTCGCAGAGAAAAAAGTACGGGATATTTTAAGAAATTTAATAACCGCATAACATAGGTGTAACCGGATATGTCCTAGCTGACGTTCCCCCCCCCGTCATATTTTTCTAGCGCCGCGCGTGGTTCCATGAATTGTTCCAAATCCCGTACGTACTAGCTCGGGTCAAATAAATTTTGGTTGAGCAGTGGAACGTTTTAACTGCAGGGAAGAGGGGGAGAGGGGATGGATACTCTCTCGCTAAGCCTAACCCTCTCCCTCTCCTCGCTCGGGACGTGGTACCCCCGCTTGAGGCCGGCTTGTAAGTGTACCTAGGCCCAGATTATAGCAGAAGTTAGGTGCTAGACAGACATGGACTCTGGTTTAGGCTGGGGGGCGTTTATTTAATTTAAACTTCTCCAAACAGAAAAAGGTCCATTATATCTCGTGCTTGTTCAAAAATTTTCTCCTCCAGCGACGCTTTTTGAAAAAGGTCGCCAATTTTTAAATTTTTCGTTTTTCTGATTTTGGTCATTCGCAATTTTCTCAAATTTCCATCCAACCGAATGTTTTGACCGGAGGTATGGAGATCCTTGGGGGGGGGCTCAAAACCCCCAAGCTCAAAGACTTCCGTCGGGCCTCCGCCCTGTCTGAAGAGACCTCCTCAAATTGATTATCATGTGGGCCACTGTGGACCACTCCAGTAATCCTGCACTGAGTGTACTACTTATCATTTGGTCCCCTTTTTGATTCCCGCCAAACTTTTGGAACAAGTTTACAGTAGCTATCCTGTGGGCCAGAATCCCAGTTAGTTGCAAATATGATTTTAGCAAAATTGCAACTAAAGGAAGCTTTAGAATATTACTTTATTCATCTTTATTCATTTTTTGTGAATGAATACATTCGTGATGATTTGTTTTAAGGTCTTGCATCGTGATGTCGCCCTACGAAATGTTTTGTTGAAGTCAGACTTTACACTAAAAATTGCTGATTTCGGTCTATCGCGACAACTCAAAGATGATAATGAAGCCTACCAGATTTTGAAAAACACCATTGCTCTTCCAATTCGATACATGGCACCGGAGTCACTCGCTTCTGGTCGATTCACTATTCATTCCGAATGTTGGTCGTTTGGTGTCGTCATCTGGGAATTGTTTAATTTCGCCGTACTACAGCCATACTCTTCGGAATTAGACAATTGTAAAACGAATGACTTTCTGACTAATTTGGTGGACTACCTTTCCTCCAAGCGTCGTCTGACAATACCAAACACCGTGCCAAAGAATTTGTAAGCTCTTTTTTTTCTAAACCTCAGGAGTTTACTTTCCTGGTAATCACTACAATATACACTCTAAAACCTGTTCATGGAATTTTGTGCCATGAACATGTTCATGACATGAGAAATTATGAAATATTTCAT
>JAQGCX010001345.1:0-11337 GCA_034700205.1 Plectus parietinus
ACTGCATCAACAAGTAATACTAGACATGATAAATATTATTTCCATTTGTTGTGAAAATGTAACTCGGCACCGTAAACAGAAAATGACAACGCGAAATACTATATAATCGGGCGAGACGGAGCCTCCTCTCACTCTCCAGTATTCCAAAACCGTGGTATTTTTGTGAATTTTGTGCATTAAACTCATTTATGACATTGCTTTATTGTTAGGCTTAGGCTTAGGCTTAGGGAACGAGGCGCCGAGCGACACCAGGTGACCGTAGCGAGCCGTCGTAGCTCGCAAGAACTTTGACAGACCAAAAATGACACGTTTTGAACGTGACCCGGCGGAACAGGCGATAATCGTATGATGACAGACCATGAGAGGAGGCTTCATGTCGCCCGATTAAATACTTTATAACACAGCATTGAAAGCATGGTGCAGACCTTTAATTCTTTTTCCGCTTATACTAGAACGGTATATTTTTGTTCCCCTGCAATGGAAACAGTGACCATATTGTTTTCACACATAAATATTTTTCAGGCAAATAAATTAGGGAGACTAGAAGAGAGCTTTTGTACAATACCTTGGGCCCAATAAAGATGGCCCTTGAAAACTGACCAATTAAATCGATTTTCCATTGGATGACTTAAAAATTTTCAGTGGTATTTTTGTGAGAAAGAAATTGCTGCAATAGATGTCGTTACATGCTCATTTCAGCATTGCCGAAGAAAAACAGAGAAAGAAAGAAAATGGCTCGCATTGCTCTGACCGTCTTGTTTTGCGGACTTCTGCCCCTGATTCAGGCGAGTATTCAGAGTGTTGGCGTTCGTGGAAAACTCAAATGCGGCAGCAAACCACTTGCAAACACTGTTGTCAAACTGTGGGATCTCGATACACGTAAGTTTTACCTAGTATTACAATACCTGTAACCAGAGGTTGGCAAGATTGGACCCCTGGGGGGGTGATTTAGTACCAAGTATTTGGCCCGAGGGGGAATATCCCCCCGGCGGCCTCCAAAACCCCATTCTATCCAGTGTTTGTCCTAAAAATTTTTCGCTACGTGGCGAAAACGTTTCACCCCCCCCGTCCTTTTTCTGGCAAAGGGGATCTAGACCCTTGGGGGTGGATATCCACCCCATCCCCCCGTGCTCATGTCTGCCTGTAACGCTGGTCCGAGGTCAGCTAACATGCTGGCGGCCGGAGAGGGAGGAGGTCGCCCGGTACGGTACTTCGTATCGGAATTTTGGCGCGAAATTCAAAAATTCAAAAAATCTTGCTGCCTTCGGCCGCAATCGCTTGGGGAACCTTTACCTTCTTTTCGGCCGCCAGTAATCAGCGCATTTCAGTTGACCCTGATGACGTTCTGGGCTGTGTTCACACCGACGCAGAAGGCAATTTCGAAGTACAAGGATCTGAATCAGAAATCACCGACCTCGACCCTATGCTCAAGATCTACACCAACTGCAACGACGCAACATTGTGGGGCGCTGCGCCAAAGGTACTGTAAGCTTAGTTTCTGAAACTAAATCAAAGATTTGGCGAAAAATTTTGGTTCTGAAAACCAAATTGTACCATTACATTGGACCGAATGAGGTACAACATCTGCTCTGCTTTGCAAGTTTATTGAATCCGGGAGACTTTACGTTCCATATACTTAACTCAACCACCAATGCTCGACCAGCGCCCATGCTTACGGTACTTTACAACCACCTTGAAGATTTTACCTTAAAAAATTGAGGAAGAATTCACTTGTCTAAAGCCCTCATGGAGAATTATAACCCCTCCGACTCAAATACTATTCACGGCCCGTGGCAAAACTGAAAAGAACGTTCAACAGCAATTATCGATGAGTTATATTCATTGATTTCAGCCGTGTGAGCGTAAGATCAAAATGGCCATTCCCAAGTCGTACATAAACCGAGAACAAACGGTGACGCGCTGGTTCGATGCTGGCACTATGAATTTGGAACTGAAACAATCGGGCGAAGAACGAAAATGTGACATCTTCGATATTTGCGATGGAGTTTTCGGAAAGTAGTGCATTTCATGCAATTAGAATCGCAATGCTGCATGAGCTGAAAATGTCTCTTTTGATGAATAAAAAATCTGTAGTGAATTTTCTATGTTATTCAGTTGTTTTATGTTTTAACTTGCAATGAAATAAATACTAAATAAGTGAGTATAAGAATGCAAATTAATCGCGTACTTAACGCTAATGTACGCAATTTTTTTGCAAACAGATAAAACGACGAGGAAAGCTAAGTTGTCAGTTGCGCTCATGTTGAAATCCAAATAACATTGGGTACAGTAATCTCTGGGAAACACAGCTACAACCGTAATGCTAATCAGTTGATTTGTTATAAATCCATTATTTTGCTTCAAAATTGGAATTTTTGTACGTTGTCCAGTGTCCTCCACCAAAACTGCTTCACAAAACCAAACAGTTACAGGACGTAGCAGTGAACTCAAACGAGTTCAGCTAAGTACTCCCAAGTCCTTTATATGGTCATTGCAAATGCTAAGATCACACCATGAAACTGACAGTTCGGAAAATATCAAAGAGTTGAACTCAAATTTCGCGAGCGTAACAGCTGTTTACACCTGACAGACAAAGTATATTTAATGCATGGCGGTAACAAAAGGCAATAAATATTTACTTGAAATGTTTGTGAACTTGTAACTGAACACCATATAGGACACCGAAAATCACAATGAGGGACACTTTATATAGCACATGGAAATCGAAATAGCAATGAAGCGATAGCGTTAAGAACAATGAAACCTGATTTCAAATAAATATTAATACAATACAGTTATCTCAAATCTGTCTTGAAATTTGTAATGATTACGATTTGAATTCTTTAAAACCTAATGACCGAATTGCAATCGCTTTCCGACAAACATTGATTTCAGAAGTAATTTTTTCAGTTTATTGAATTCTTAAATAGCATCCTGAGGTATTAAATAGCGTACATAAGGTATTAATTGGTTACCAAACATAAAGTAATTAATTTTAGCTCATCGGTAAAGAAGAAACCCTGAAAAAATGATCAGCATTGCCCTTTTTACATGCGGACTCATCGCCCTGACTCAGGCGGACTACCAAAGTGTGGGGGTTCGCGGCACTTTGAAATGTGGTGACAACCCCCTTGCGAAAGTTACCGTCAAACTGTGGGATCATGACAAACGTAAGTTGATAAATTGTCTTAAGAAACGACGAAATTGTATTGTTAGGATAGCAGTAAAGCAAAATTTAATTTTGTAGTTGACCCTGATGACGTTCTGGGCTGCGTACACACCTCCTGAAAACTTTGAAGTATCCGGAGGCGAGGAAGAACTGAGCGACATCGACCCAATCCTGAAGATTTACACCAACTGCAACGACGAAATGCTGTGGGGCGCTGCGCCAAAGGTAAGCTTTTTTCTTCCGTTCTTCAAAAGACTGTGTTTTGCTGTCACTGTCAATAAAATAAATACAGTGTCTCTCAAAAACAACGCCCTAACATTTTGCCTGAAAGCAAGATTTTTCAGTCCGCGCATCGCCCCCAATTTATTGCTCTCGGATTCATATCAATTGAATTGCATTGCAAAAATTGTGAAATGTTATAGTTTTAACTAGAATTTTGGAGGACATGGAAATGACCAAGACTAACATCACTGTACTATTTTCTTTCAGCCGTGTGAGCGTGAAATCTCTTTCGAAATTCCGAAAGAGTACATCAATCGGGCTGAAACGGTGGACCGTTGGTACGAACTGGACACCATAAACGTCGAAGCAAAATACGACGACGAGAAACGAAAATGCGAAATCTTCGATATCTGTGATACATTGGTCGGACGTATCGAGTAGAATTTTTCTTTTGCGTAAATCAACAGCCTAGAAACTTTGTGATTAATTCGATTCGGTCAATTACTGTGTTATATGTTCTGCGTTGATAACTTCTTCATATGAAGTGAAGCAAACAAATATGGTTGTGGAGGTTGTCGGTTTATACATGGCGACTTGCGGTTGCTTACAAATGAGAAACAAAGTTTGTCATATGAAAATTTTTTCGGAATAAATTCTAAAGCAATAATGTTCTCAACTCAGCGCTCCAAGAAACATTGGGTACATGAGCCCATCACTCCAGTCTAACCATTTTTCTAAACGTTTAGAGAAAAAAGAGGCTCCAACGCAGAGTGCACAACGTTATTTTTGTGCTTAGGAACAGGCTTAGGCTTAGGAATAGCTTGCACCTATACATAAGCTTAGGAATATTTTACTACGGTATTTCATTCGCCTTTGGTGTGCATGGAGTGATGTCCCACCAAGGCTTGGAGTGATGTCCTAACACCAAACATTGTTTGCGTGAAGAACAAAGATCGAAGGTGGACAAAATACGGTACGTTTGACTTCTTCGTCAAAAATGCAGATTCTAAATTGTCATTTTCGCGTTGAGACCAATGAAGCGCAAAAGTAGTGCATTTAAAAAAAAATCTGAGTGTGCCATTCGAAAGAGGATGAAAAAGTGGTCAACTTTGAGCTCTCAATATACAACGGCTGAGAAAATATATGACTGCGCACAAGATACTCAAATTTGCCAAATTTTCAAATTCGCGCCATTTTTGCTCGCCCGTTGCTAGGCAACTGAGAGGTTTCGGACAAACTCCTTCAGGCAAAGTTCTTAAAGTCATGTCAATTTACTTTGGACAAAACGTCAGCCAATTCTGAAACATCGACTTTTTCGAAGTGTCCCGCTATCCTCGATCCTTACATGCAATGATTAAAATCGCTCAGCCTCAAGTGCTCAGTTTTCAATGGCAACTGAAAAAGATGACGGATAATAATTCTTCAATGAAAGTGATTTTTTGGATTTGCCGGTCGGTTTGTAAGACTCCATAGACGCGATCTTTACAGCAACCATTTCTTTGTTGTGTTTCCTATTGACTTGCATTTTCTGTTATAATGAAGAAAGTTTTCTCGAGTAACTTCTCAGTCTCAGCTGGGAGAAAATTATGATGCAGCGTCGGTGGCGACTGTAAAGGTAAACCTGTCGTCTCCACGGTAGACGGGGTGCGTCTTTTCGGTCTTGCGTAACGATTTTAACAGTCACTAATTCTCTCTTCTCTCTCTTCCCGTCTTGTTTTGTCATCAACACACTTTGCATGTTTATCTACCCCCTCTCTACCTACCCTACACCAAGGTGAACCACGCAAAAGATGTCACAAGACAGCCAAACTTCACGGACTGTTGTGAGGAAAATAGTGATGTCACTGAAATGAAGCGAAAATAAAATAATACAGACAAATCTATTAATCACCATATCAGAATTTTTACCTGTCAACAAAAGCGGGTGGCATACCGTTTTTGAGTGTTAGGTAATTCTAACTTGAGTAATTCAGACGAGCTTAGGAACACCAAAGAAAGCATTTGAGGAAGGTAAACGATTCTTTTATTTACTTTATTTCTGATAATATCTTCCTGTTTGACCAGTTTCTCCTAGGGCAACGTAGGTGTAAAGATGGAACGAAAAGTAAAATGCATGAACAGGTATTGGCGGATTAGTGCATCAAAAATCACGCTGAGAAACGCTTCATGTAGAACTGGGAAGAAAGAGAGCAAGGCACGACATTTTTAACGATATTTCTCTCCTTTTCAAACCAATCCTGCATCCTTATTCAAAAGATACGTCCTCGTTTTTTTGCTGACCTAGACCGCCAAGTATTTTGCGAAATAAAATGCTCTTAAATTATCGAATTTTCCAGAATTTTTCCTTACAGAAGTCTCAAAAAATATCTCTTATTCTCTGTGTATATGGGTATTTACGAATAACTTTTCAGTTGATTTGTCGGATACGATACTTCAGAAGAAATGCTCCAGTCGGCGCTGATAGTCATCTGCGGACTTCTTCCCCTGATTCATGCAGGATTCCAGAGTGTTGGTGCGCGCGGTACGGTCATGTGCGGCGACAAGCCATTGGTCAATACGGTCGTCAAGTTGTGGGATCACAACATTTGTACGTTTTGAATATAAACTTGTCATTTGGGGGCCGCGCAAAATCTATGCAGCGCTTTCACCCGTTTGAAGCAATATGGCGGAATAATAATTTTAATTGAAATCAAAGGGCTACATCATTAAAATCAAATACGTTGGTATAGCTTCTTATTCGTAAGCGCAGGCATTTTGAGCTTCTTTTGACAGATCTTTCTTTGATCTCATGTACGTAATTTACCATTAAACTGATCCCACACTGTTGGATACAAAATATTACTATTCGCCTGAGAAAACCGATCTACCATAATCGACCCTTGCGAGCTGTGTTGTTTTTCGTCCCGACATTTTTAATTTTCGTCTTTGTTCCGTACGGGCTTCCAAAACTTTTTTATCTTCATTTCGTCCCGGATCCGAAATAAACTTTCATCTCCGCTTCAATGTTTTCAGCCAATATGTGTATGACAAAAACATTTTTACGTTAAATTTTAATTTTTGTACCGAATTTTTCAGTTTTCGGCTCAAATAAATTTTTATCTTTGTCCCGTCTCGGACTGAAAATAAACTTAAATTTTCGTCTTCGTTCTGTCCCAGTCCTCAAAAAAATTTCCATCATCGTCTTCGTCCCAAAGACGAAAATTAAAATGCTCGGCACGAAAAACAACACTGCTTGCGAGTGCGGGGTTTATTGAGGCGCGAGGTTTGTTAGGAAAGTTTGAAACAGAATTTTTGCGTTCAGAGCTTTTGACTTAAAAGAGTGCGGGGTCTTTTCTTAAACGTATACTGTAAAATGCACTGTTTGCCTTTTTTATTCTACTATCGAACTAGCTGATGTCGTAGAAGCTGGCCTCCCTTTCCACCTCCACATAGCAGTTGGAGAACAGCGAGCGGAGCTACCCAATGAAAATTGGCCGTTTGAAACCGTTGGCCCGGTGCCGATCGCGACGACCGAATCGTAGAAGGCACGTTTCCACAGGAATCGGAAGAGAAGCAGGTTCCTGGTGGACCCAAAGACTTTGACTTGACGGAAGTGCCCATGCACCAAAAATTTTGCCAAATATCCGCGAAAAGATACAGTTAGTACAATAAATGATACGATGTTCGCAAATTAAATGCAGCAAGTTGTATTTTGCGAATTACTATGGTGTATTATGAAATTGCAGTGCTTCCTGATAAGGTGCTCGACTGCACCCACACTGACGAAAATGGCCATTTTGAAGTGCAAGGAAAAGAAGAAGAAATCTTCGAGAACATTGACCCAGTCTTGAAGATTTACACTAACTGCAACGACCAAATGCTGTGGGGCACTTTCCCTAAGGTCTGTTTCTTCAGATTTTTTTGTAATCTATGACTCTTAGCTGCACAATGATTTTATTTTTGGGGGAATTTAGAGACCATTTATAAATTTGTAACATTTCTAAGAACTTTTTTCCTTCGGGCACGTCTCCTTGACAGTAATGAACAGATCTCAATAATGTTCAAGATACTTCGGTCTGAGTTGCGCCGCACTTCACGTCTTTTGTTAACAACAAGTACTACTATAAAAAATTTTGCGTCGAGACAAGGTGTCCTGCGCTTCAGCGTTGCGATATATGAGACAATCCGCGGTAGGTTCGACCTGACCGTTCCGGGGTGAAACACAGATCTTTTTGCGACTAGTACAGTGTTGTAGAGATTGAAATGCTGTGTTACAATCTTCCAAGTTCCGCACGAACGGACTTTCCGTTGCCGAGTTATGGTCGATTGAAAAAACGGACGATTTTTAAATTTTGACGAAAATCGCACACCACTCAACTATTCGGTCCATAACTCTGCAAATAAAAATCCACCAGGTCTGAAATTTTAACCAAGTATAGGGCTAGTGTAGATCAAGTTTGTGGCCAACTTTCAGAGCTGTACGTGTCATCATTGATTTGTGGCTAAACTTTGAAAATGGGTCCAAAATAATTTTTAAACCTTAGCGCCGTATTTACGGGGCTTCGGTAGGAGACGAAATTTTGCACAAAAATAGTCTTCCATATGCTTTGTATTATCGTGTTAGATTTGGCCCGGAACCGGCAAATCTGATTGAGTTATGAGCAAAAAATCGATTTTTCGACCATTTTTTGACCCTACAAGGTAATATACGTTGCTGTAAGTTTCCAGCGGATGGTCAGTTTTGGATGAAACTCAGCAGGTTTTGAGAACTAAATGAGAGCTAAAAGCTTTATAAAATTCAGCTTGCAAGACGCATGTGGAATAAAGTTATGACAGATGATGATCATTTATTCCGTCGATTCTTCACGGTTTGTTTACCATAGAGCAGGTCACTGTACAAAAATCGATCGGTAACAAAAAATTCTCAATTGAAAGATTTTTGAAACTAATAGATTTTAGCATAAAAAGCAATGGAGAAGTCGAATATGAAAATTAAAATTGGCTACAACATCAACTTTTTTGCCAGGGGCCAGTTTATGTACAGTGGCAATAGGAGGGAACCCTCACTTCAAATTTTTCGACCAAGCTGGAGTTTTTTGATGTTACAGCCAATTATACATTTCATATTCGACGTTCCAAGGTTTTTTATGCCAGAATATATTATTTCCAAAAGTATTTTAATTGGGAACTGTTTTGTTATTGACCGATTTTTGTACAGACACAGTAAGAGGTAACCCTCATTTCGAATGTTTAGATCGAGCTGAAGTTTTTTGATGTTATAGCCAATTATACTTTTCATATTCGACTTTTCAAGGCTCTTTATGCTAAAATCTGTTATTTCCGAAAGTATTTCAATGGGGAACTTTTTGTTACGGACCAATACTTGTTTAGTACCAATAGGAGGTAACCCTCACTTAGAATTTTTCGGCCGAACTGGAATTTTTGATGTTGCTGCCATTTTTAACAATCATATTCGACTTTTTCAAGATTTTTTATGTTAAAGTCTCTCATTTTTATAAGTGTTTTTAATTGGAAATTTTTTTATGGACTGATTTTTGTATAGTGACAATAGGAAGTAACCTTCACTTCGAAGTTCTCGGCTGAATCAGTGTTTTATGACATCATAGCCAATTATACTTTTCATATTCGGTTTCTCCAAGGCTTTTTATGCTAAAACCTATCATTTTCAAAAATCTTCTAATTGGAAACTTTTTTCAAAATTATAGAATACAGCATAAAAACGCGCTGGGCAAAAGTCGCTCATACGGAATATATAATTGGCTAGGATGTCAAAAAAAACCAGCAAGGCCGAAAAATGCGTAATGAGGGTTACCATTCAATATCCCCATTGAGGTATATCCCCATTCAACCGAAAAGTCCATAATATTGAAATATCAAATATTTTCGCCTCCGAAGTCAAGCGCCCCCCCCTCAGCGGGGGTCCAGGGGGCAGAGCCACCAGAAAATTTTGAAATTTTAACATGATTTACATAAAAAACATGATTTTCATTTTAACATGATTTAAGCATTTCCTGCATCATTTACTCCTTTACAATCAGAGTAACAAACAGTTGCAGCAACCTACTTTGCACTGTACTTTGAAGGTAAAGAATGCCGCTATGAACGCTAAATCTTACAACATATTAGAAATTTATTTTAAAAATGTTTGTGGTAAAGGAGCAAAAGGAGCACTCAAAGCTCCAAAGGAGCCAATTTGCTCCCAAGGAGCAAGTTATATTTTAGGAAGCAAGCAAACCTCCAAAGGAGCACTTTGCTCCCTAAAGGAGCATGTCTGGTAACCCTGGACATATTTGATCTCATACGTTCATTATGTGGTGAAATGATCTTTGTGATGCACATTTTCACCTCCTTCAGCATTTAACTAAAGACATAATTACAATCCAATTTGTCAGTTTTTAAGCATTTTAATTCCAAAATATTAACTATGCAGCTTTTCCTGATGCAAATATTTTCTCGTGGAGAGGTTGAAAAAATAGTGGTACACGCAGAAATAGTAATGCATGATCTCGAGGGTTTCAAACAGTGATGTACACGGGCCGGCCCGCCCGCAGGCTCGCACGGCCCGCGAACCGGCCTACGGAGAAAGTGCGGGCCGCGGGCCGGGCCCGGGCCGAAAAATTCTTGCGGGCCGATTTTTGAGTTTCTATCTAGTTTCTATCTATCCTGGCCGGCCGGCCGCGGGTCGGTTTAAAAAAAATATATTTGATCAAGTAATAGCACAGATTCACTTTGTTTCTCACACTATTCTCAGCAGTTGCTTCAGATTTGTGTTTCTTTTACTGGCTCTAAAGTATTCGCACATATGTAGACAAGGAAAAAAATATACGTTATAATTACAAAAGAAATTGTTTCAAAGAGTTAACCGGCGGGCAGGGCTGGCCCGCGGGCCGATTTTTGAGTTTCTGTGGGCCGGGCCGGACAGTGGGCTGCTTTTAGAAACGTTTGTGGACCCGGCACGTGTACATCGGTGGTTTCAAACAATAGTATTGCTGCACTACTATTTCCGAAAATCCGATAGTACGTTGAACTGAGAAAGAGTGTAAAACTGAAAAAAATTAACGCACGGTTACGTATCAACGATGGATAGACCGAACCGAACGACTTTAAGGCTTATAATGAGATGTTATCGAAGCAAAACAGTTGCACAATTTTCTCGATTATACTTCAAGTTAGTCTAAACCTAATCCTTATCGGAAGTCACATGTCACTGCGCTGCGCGTTCACATTGCTCAAATGCACGGCAGATAGTCGCCAACGCCCAAGTTTTTATCGGGCGGGTTGCGAAGCAAGCCCTTGCCTGTAATATGTGTGAAAACTACGCTCGCCCAGTCCGAAAAATTTCATAATTTAATAACTTCACGAGAACTTCTCGGATTGTTTCAAAATTTTGTGAAAAATGGGACCCGACCCGGCCCGGCCCGTGAATATCACTGGTTGACACACTTGAACTCCCACTCTTTGCATTTGAACCAAGCGTGATGACGTAACCTTAATTGCATATTTATATAGCTGAGGTCAGCATATACGCCCACAGTTATTATCAAAATCGGGCATTCATCCGTGCCGAAAATGGCGCGACAGAAATGTATTCAGCTGAGAACGGCTGTTGTAAATTTATATAACTCAACGTTGGGTCGAAATCGATTTTATCAAGTGCATTTGGCTTTCAAAGGTGTTGCGAGCAAATCGACCATACACCGAATCATAGCTCGCTCTAAGGAACACAAAAATGTTGTTGCGAAGCCACCTCCTGGAAAAACAGTGAAAAAAGCGAATGCGAAAAATTTAGGAAAATTGAAAAAAATCGTCGATGGGAAGGACCATGTTTCTGACAGGTTCGCCGCCCAAAGGCTGGTCTCGGAGTTATAAACAGAAAGTGAGAGTGCAGACCCTCGGTATTCATAAATACAGGAAACGATCCGCTCCTTTCTACACGGAAGAAGAGG
>JAQGCX010001346.1:0-11331 GCA_034700205.1 Plectus parietinus
GAGGGCGCATCGAACCCGGCAACAAGTTTGGAAACAGCATCGGACCTGAAAATTCCGTTTAACCTCCGAAAATGGAAAAAACCGATCAGAACAATCCAAGTAATGACTGAAAAACACAAACACAGGATTGCAATGAAAATGACGAACCGCGGAGATTGGGCGGGTTGAGACTGTTATTGCCGATGGCGCCGTAGCCGCCGTTGAGTCGACTGAACGAGGGCGGACTGGACGGCGCCGACGTGGGCGCAGGAGTGCTGGTGAGCGGCAGTCGCTTCTCCTCCGAGTCCAACAAGTCCGTGTTGCTGGCGGGGAAGAGTTTCGCCAGATTGGGGTGAATTTCCACCGAGCGGTCCATCTTCAGTTGTTCAAGTAAGTAGCGATAAGACAAAAGCGCCTCCACATCAACCAGTCCACGCAAAGAACGGCGCACAGGATAAACGAGAAGAAATCGTTGAGACACATCTGCTAAATTATGTAAATTTTCTGCTAAGCGATCTGCGTCATTTTGGTTCTTAAAACGATTTTGCCTATCTGAATTACGTCGCCAAGAATTATTTATGTATTATTGACCTGCACATCGTTGTCATTGCGCCAAAACTTTCACTTTTGAAATTGGAGGGGCAGTCCATCGTGGTGCTCCGTTCGTTGATCTGCTTTGCTTGTGGTCGAGGGCTGTGGATTTGTGTCGACAAAACATTCTCAAAAGACAACTAGTTCAATGTGAGAATTAGAAAAAGATTGAAAACTGAAATGGCGGGATCGGAGCAAGTGGACGCTCTGATAGCGACGCTGCAAAAACTGCGAGAACCGAAATTGAAAGTCGCTGAGCGAACGGCAAGGGACAAATATGGATTGTGCATCTGATGAAGTCTTGAAGGTTTCAGGATTTGATTAGCAAAGCACACGAGTTGCTCAGTACAGATCAGCTGCAGATCGCTCTGGACCACAGCTGGAGCGAAACCAGCGGCGCCGGACACGGCTGCAAGCTCGGTTGGTGCAAGGTCGTCAAGTACATTGCGGAACTCGTCGATATTGTAATTGCTGTCATTATTAGTCAGTTTGCACTTGTATATTTCCAGGAACGGTCAGACAATGAGACGAAACGAGAAAAACGCAAGGCAGTCACGCCATCTTACAAAAGAGACTTTTTCGATCTGTGGCGCACGACGATCCAGCACGCATTTGCGCGTACGTCTTGACACTCAATGAGCGTTATGTTTGTGTGAACGTGTTTTTTTTTCTTTGTTTCAGGACGGTCGACAAATCGTATGACGAGTGTAAACTTGGCGGCTGTAGAGAAGACAGTGGCGAACTTGTTCGGCGCGGATCATGACTCGGCATTCGGCTACACGGGCGACGCGCTGGACGTGCTCGTGTTGGTGATGAAGAACGACGGCGCCGGCTTACATTCCATCACTGCCGACGACTGGAACGGTTCGGTCGGCCAATGTGCGGCCATAAATGTCAACGACTCTGTTTAGCTTTGTTCGACATATGCTGTTCGCTGGTGAAAACGGCAGTCAATCGACCGGCATCTAAGATCAATCTCTCTGTGGCAGCCGAATCAGTGGGTCTGCTCGTTGCCGCCTTGCCCAACTCGGCGCGCGCCCTTGTCGCCAGAAATGTTCATATATGCTGCAATAGTCTTCTCACGTTGTTCCAACTCTTACTACCGTACAATTCTTCTCCACTGTTTTCGAATCGACTGTCGATTAATTAATCCTTTTCCAGGACGGGTCAACGTGAGCGATCTGTCACATATCTGATGCGAGCGTTGAATGCGCTGCTCAGCAAACTCTGCGCCAAGTACAGGAAGCGTCTGGCCAAATTGGCGCTCGGCATAGCTCCACATTTAGTGAATGAGATTTCGCTCTCACCTGACGATGGATCCAATGCGGACTATCAGGTATGTTTTTTTTGTATGTTTTATTGAAGCTAACGCAAAAATAGATAAGGAGTTGGTGATCAACACTAGTCGATCAATTTAGTCACCATGTTCAACTGGGAATGATAGGAATGCGTTTCAGAAATTGTTGACGACTTTCTTCACTTTCCTCTTTGTACTTGAGCAACCAGATTGTGTGGGCGTCCCGAATGTGGCCGTTCTCTTGCGTTTGGATTCTGAATGTTGGATGAAGTGGAAGGTTGGCCACGCATTTTTTCACACATATTACCGTATTGAACGCTGTTTAGGAAGTCGTCAAAGGACTTTACACACAGTTCATTGCCATCGAATTACCGCGCGTGTTGAATCGCTCCGAAAGCAATCAAAAAGGAAGGTCCGTTGAATTTTTTTTTCATGTGGAAACCCAATTGATTATTAGTCGTTCAGGCGAGACACAAGTCTGACGGAAGAGCAGACAGAGCTGATTGCCAGAACGATCGTCGTGTGCCACGATTTGGGCGATGAAATCTTGTTGGCGTTTCCGGCGGCGTCCGCTCTCATGAGCACCACTTTGAACAATCAGACTAGAGCTCTCGACGCAACTGCATTCGGTGCCGCATCTTCTAAACGTCGACTAATTCAAGTTGGCTACGCCTTTTTGCTCGATTCAATCACTGAAATGGCCACGAAACGACGCTACCCCAAACCGTGGTACGTTCCTGTTTCCTTCTTGCTCATTTGTGAATGAATTTTTTAAAGTTATCAAATCTTGTCGAAGCTCGTCACTCGCTGGCATCATCGTTTGTCTACGGAAGAATACGACTTTCTGATCGCAGGACTAGTGAATTCGTTGACACAGCTCAAGCGGTAGACGAACTCATTGGTTTATGGGAATGAAGAGTTGGTTGCAGACAGGAGGCAGTCAAGTGGACGATGCTGACAATTGCGACTGCGTTGCCCCGTGCTGCTCTCGAGTCTCGTTTGGCGCATCTGTGGCCGACACTCTTGGAACATTGTCTGGTCGCCCTGCACAATCGAACGCTGCAGTCGAGTGCCGCTACTGTTCTGGTCGAGATGTTGAGATACGGTGGGTGCATTGTTTTGCTACTTGACCACCTCATTAGCTGCAGTACTCTCTGCTCCTCTTTGAGTTGTGCATTTTTCTATTTCAGCGGTTCTTTCCAACACACGTCATTTGAATTTGGCGCGTCTGCTCAGCGAGGTGTACTCGATGGATTCGCCGTGTGTGCACGCCGTCGAGTCGCTGACGGCCGTCGTCGGTTTGGTCGACTTCGACGAGAAAGTCGCATGGCGATCGTTGAGCAGCACCATGCATCGACCAACCGACCGCGCATTTCGCTTTGGCGTCGTCGACTGGCTGTTTCAAACGATCGACGAAGATGAGCTGAACGCCGAAACGGAGTGGGTGGGCATTGGCGCTCTCAGCTCGATTTCAGCGCAAAAACTCGCCGATTTGGCGGCCATGTTGTGCGTGCAGTATCCGCAGTATTGTTCGTCTTGGAAGACTGGTACGTGCACACACGCAATCATGGAAGTTCTTGCAGTTTATAGTATGACAGTACTATTAATTACAGAATCTCAGTGTTCCACGGCTGCGAATCCGTGGAGCAAGATAGAGCAAGTGCTGGTGGATGCATTCGCGCTGTCGACTGCCGGTCACAGTCCACCGAACCAGGCGTCGCCTTCGATTCCTATCTCCGAGTCGTCAGCGCTCGCAGATGTCGTTGCTGCAGTGATAGAACTGTTTATCAACGGTTCCTCCATTGTTCGCAGTGCGTGCACGAGAACGGTACCGTAATTTCATGCTTGTACCTTACCGGCTTGTGAAACAAATATTTAGTCGGATTCGACCAGTTGCAAAGGAGCCTTGGTGCGACATTTGAATTTGGGCTTGGCGCTTTCCGGACAGTTCCACATTATTGGTTGCAAAGACCATGAAGACGTGCCAGCATTGGATCTAGAGATCGAGGCATCAACTTTCTTACGTGTTCGAATGTGACTCATCTTTGTCGCTTTCCAGTTGCTCGCCAAATTGGTGCTGGATAAAACTCTGAAGAACGCTTCGAACAAAGCGCTATGCGAGACGCTGTCCGCATTGGGCGAAGATTGCGTCAACGTGCCGCTTCTCGAAGAATCTTTGCTTCTTCGGCTCGGATCGCTGGCTGCGGGCGTGGTGCACGCGTGTGTCGACGAAGAATCGCCGAATGAAAATCGCTTCTTTCATTCCACCAACCGCAAGAGATCTGCTCCTCCCGAGCGCAACGTAGAGCGTCAACGCGCCGATCGAAACGACTGGTATGCA
This sequence comes from Plectus parietinus, assembly GCA_034700205.1. NCBI lineage: Eukaryota > Metazoa > Nematoda > Chromadorea > Plectida > Plectidae > Plectus > Plectus parietinus. Next base: position 4,209 of record JAQGCX010001346.1, read on the forward strand.
TATATTTTGTAATACCCTTTATTGTTTTGATTATCCATATTGAGATATTTGTAGCCCCTTTGCTCAATAATTTGGTCATCAAAATTTATTTGCTATTTCCAGCTCGATCGAAATGGTGCAGCAAGCGGCATGGAAGTGCATGCTGCGTTTTCACGAATCGGAGAATTCAATCAGAATGGAGCGAATGCTGAAGGAGCAAGCAAGTAGACATGTTCAGTCGTGGATGGTCAGTGTAGTAATTTTCTACACCCTGGAATCTTGTACGCATTTCAGCTCGAGAGCGTTCTTTCTTTTGCGACTCGCACTTTGGATAGTGTTGCCGAGTTACTGTTGTGCGACAACGTTTGCCATTCCTTGCGAGAACGAATCGACGCACTTATTCGGGCGAAAAATTGCTGCTCCCAGAAGCAGTTGTTTGCCATCTGGTCACAGCTATGGTAAGAAAACTGCTGCAATCGTGTAATTGAGTGGTGATGATTGTTCAGGTCAGAAGTCGAGGACGCAGCAGAATCCGCTAACAAGCAGTGTCTCCTCGACTGTGTCTTGGATGTGTTCGATGTGAGATCGGTTTTTCTTTCCTTTATTAGCAAATTCATGTCCGACTAAATGCGGGCTTGTTAGTAGTAGAATAGTAGTAGGACTTGTTTATGTCAGTAATGGGTCGTTCTCAATTCAGTTCATTTCTAGGCGGATACCATTGCGAATAGCGAAGTCGATGGATCGCGACTGACTACTGTGTTGCTGGAGACTGAAAATTGCGGTGAAGCTCAATTGCTCAAGTTGGCGCAGTTGGCAAAATCTTCGCTCTTTACGATAGATCAGCTGAACGCTCTACTGCAGCAACAAAGCCTTGGCGAACAAAACCTCGATGACTCAGTCAGTTCTTATGCCAAGCGTGCCCAAGTAGCAGCTGCATTTTCGAATTTGCAGATGGAAGAATGCGTACCGTGGTTGAACACACTGACGTTCGTTCGATTGGTGGCCAACATCGTTTCTGATCCGTCGGCTGCTGATTTACACCCGATCGCGTTATTTCATCTTCTCCACACCGCCATAAGTTTGTCGGACGTGTGGCGATTGGTCAGTTGATCATTTTGTCAATCTGTCTCATTTGTTCATCAATTTAGTTTGTTGAACAAATGATCCCTAATCTGAAGGAGCGATTATCTTGGCACTTTTCGTTGATTGCTCGCTGGTGGATCACACACGACCTGTCCTTGGACAAAATTCCTCTTGCGATGGTTGGATGTGCAAGTGAAGACGATTTCTTCAAGTTGGCTTTTTCCCTTTGTGAACAAGCGTATTTACCGATTTGCATTCAGGCGATTTTCAAATGAACTCATGGGCTCGATGGCTGCCGCTTCCGAAAGCGATTGCAACGTCAAATGGACGCGAACGCGATCAACGCTGACGGCGACCAATGATGGAACAGTCGCCGGTGTGCGGCAGGCGATGGCGCTGCTCTGTGCTGGAAACGACGACGACAAATTGCGCCACTTTGTCGACAGCGCAAAAAGTGCCGGAGCACTCGAGGAGATTTGGCCTTCGGTCGTGGTCGATCTGCTCAAGTGGCAGTACCGCTCCACCACGTACGTAAATTGTTGCGCAGCCCATGTGTTCCTAGTAATTGATTGTTTGGTTTAGCCCGGTACAAGTACCACAGATGCCTGCCAAGCGTGTGAAACGTGCGATCGAACGCCTGATGGTGAAGATGCAGAAGGCGTCGCTGACGGCGGCATTGAATGACGGCCTGGGAAGGCGGCAAAAGGCTACTCGGTCTGGTCGAGCCGAGTGGGTCGGCAGCGACAGTCTGCTGGCGATGTGCGCCCAGTTGCGCACAATGGTGCTCGACAGTTGCGGCCAATACGCGCACGCCCTGCACGCCTTCCGCACGTTGCTGTTCGAAGTGGATCTCGGCTCACTCGACCAACGCTACTTGCCTTTTCTGACCAGAGAAACGTGGTGGACGTGCACTGTTTGCATCCGTCAGTCCGTGCGTGAGAAAAGGTGACTTTTCCAAATTTCTGCGCGTGTTTTGAGTTCAGTTCATTTTTTCAGACCGCAAGACTATGTCGCCTTGTTGATTCGAGACTGGGCCGAAATGAGCGAGCGACTTCTTGACGGTGTTCCATCGGTCATTGATCGAATTGAATTCGCTGTTTCGGCGGTGATGGATTTGTTAGAGCGACAGACTGACTATCCGGAGGCTAGCGCTGAAGCGGCCAACAAGTTGTTGCAATGGTTGACGAAATTGGACGTTCGTCTCACCTGGAAGCTCATTCCGCTGCCACCAGTCGGTCTCTACACTGATTCTCTGCGTCGCTTGATCATCAAGAAACGACAGTTATCCGTGCAGCAGGTATGAATTGGCGTCATTTGTATGCAACGTTCTTCATTGTTCCATTGCAGGAACTCGTCTGGTTTGCGACTGCCGAACTCCACTTGCTCACAATCGGTTTCTGCCAACATTTCCGCCAACTGCTCGAATCTGCCGCCATGGATAATTTGCAAATGACTGCAAATGGTATGCGATATTGTTTGCGTTGAAATTTTTTGTAGTCAAGCATAATCGTTGATGTTTGCGGAGAGAGCAGTCAGTCTGATGTTCAGTTTGGGTGGTTCGCTTTGTAACGTTGTTTACGGACGTATTTGCAGAGCACGTGACTGGCAAGCTGCTGGCGTTGTGGCGACGACGGGGAAAGTGGCGCTCTCGACTCGCTCCGATTCTGGCATTGCTTTCCAGTGACCATTGGTCATTGAGCACATCGTATCCGTCGCAGTTCAATTCATTAGGCGCATTTGTTCTGCACTGGGCCAGTTGTCTTCTGTTCGACACAAGGTTGACTAAAATGGTGCTTGTAAAAGTTTTTGGTTAAAAATGTGATTTTCAGCTATCGCTCGCATCGGCAAATCTTTGATGCTCTGCGGCGATGGCTTTCAACTGATTTAATCGGCGCAGAATTCGATGTCAGAGTGAAGAAATGGGACTCGTTTCGCTGTCAGGAGCTGCTGCCATTCCGCAACGACAAATGCCGAGTTGGTTCCACTGAAGAAAAATAATATGAATTTCAATTTTTTCGTTACAGAGCCCTGTGCAACCAATGCCGATTGGAAGCGACAAGTTGTGCTTTTTCGCCAACGAATGGCCCCAGCCGATTTCATTCGATTTCTGGTTGCGGAAGATAGTCGCGGGAGTCGTGGCGGAAACATTTTCTGTAAACGAACAGTCGGCGGAGTTGGGGACAGTGCTGCGGTCGTTCGAAGCGTTCATTTCGCGCAGCGTTCGTTGAATCACACGGTGTTCAACGGATTCGTTTTCTCCGTTTAGGCGGATTTCGCGCAAGCATTGGTGCCGTTTGTGTGCGAAATTCTTATTGAGAGTTCGAATAACCATCGAGCGCATCTTGCCATCGAGTTCAACAGTATTCTGTCGGCGTTGAAGAGTAATGTTTACATTTCGATCGCCCGTCTTTTCGCTAACTGCGCACTGTTCAGCACCGAAAGTGGAGGACAAGGCGAAACAGTCGATCGCTCTGGTGTTACTCGAGATCCTACGTCACCTTTCATTCATCGCTTGCCGATTGAAGTATGTTGCTTTATTGCTATATTCGTTTTTTGTTTCGAGAAATTGAGCTGTTTCAGGTCGAATGACAATCCAGTGCACGCCGCCGTTATCCCGCTGGACTTTGCTTTGTTGGCCGAAGTGCTCGCTTCCGTAAATTTGCCGCACTCGGCTCTCTTCTATGCGGAAATCGCTTGCAACGAGAAATGGTGTGAGAAAAGAAGTTGGACAAATTAATTTGTGTGTTTCAGCGAGCCGTTTCGAGCGACGCAATTGTTCGATGATTCGGACCGAACATTGTTGGACATGGTCGATCCGAGCGACGGACTTCGACGGACGATGATGAACGCAGTGATGCAAGTGGGCGACGTCGACTCGCTGAAAGGACTCGGACAGCTCGCGTTCGTCGATCCCGATGCCAGGTGCGCCGCCACTGAGCCACTGTCTTCCAAGGGCGATTCATTACAGGCGCTTTCTTGCCGAGAAGAATCACAGTTGGGAGCGGATGGCGTCGTTGTATTCGCGAGCGGATTCGCCGGTCAAGTTCGCCAAGGCGCTGCAGATGTTGGGTATTGACGACGTCGAGGCGCCCCTCGACTTTCAGTACGAAAACTTGTGGAAGCTAGGGCGCTGGCAACAACTGAGCGCGCCGAAAAAGTTTCGTTATTCTTGGCGTACCATAATAACCGTCCGATGTTCAGAGACGGGTCATTGAACGGTCGGATGTTCGGCGTTCTAACTGCGATCAAGGATGGAAATGACGATCTGGCCAATCGACTTGCCAGCGATTTCATGTTTGTTTTGCGTGTAGCATTCATATGTGTACAATTTCTCGTATTAGGCAGTATAATATGGAGCAATTGTGTGAACGAAATGTACCCGATATGTTTAATTTGCGGTGGCATCGTTCGATCGGCGGACTGCAACGACTGGCGCTCATTGCTCACAAGGACGGGTGAGTTGAGGGACTGTGATACTGACGATTCTGATCGTTACTGATTACTGATCATGTGATTTCAGTCTGCCGGAGATGTGCCGTGCAATTGACGGATCATTGCAACTGATCGGAACCGACCGTTTGTCGGTCTCCGATTCGATCGGCGAGGAGTTGGCGATGGAAACGAGCTTGTTGCTGGCCAAGTTGGCTGCCGCCCCTGATGCACTGTCCAGGGAATTGACTTTTCAATCGCTTTCCAACTTGGTGACCGCCCGAGCCAAAGCGTTGAACAAATCGCAAGACTACCAGGTATCTAGCGCCGACTGACCCCATCTCTGTCCGAAGCAACGCCCATATCTGCAGCAATCGCTGCGATTAGTTAACGAATGGGACAAACTGGTCGTTGTCCACAGCGACATTCACTTGCCGCCTGCATATCGTCTGCAGCCGACACTCGAAGCCGCCAGCGCCTTGTGGAAAAGAGACGACTTGGCTCTATCCAAGAACCAAGTTGAATCCGTCATCAACAACCTGAAGCCACTGGTAGGACCAAACTGGGATATTAACGAGACAAATGTGACAGTTTCAGTTATCGAAGCGAAGCAATGCCGACCCGTTGGCAAATGAGAAGTTACTGCAAGTGATGTCAAAGAGCTACGCGCTGTTGGCTAAATTGCAGTCGTTCAACGGCGGCGACCAGGATGCTGCACTGCAGGAGGTGCGCGTGATTTAGCATTGAGAACGGTTTGCTGGCGAAGCCATGGTCGACGAGTGAAACAGACAGATGTCAGTCAATCAATGGGATCGGTTTAAGCGGGCTAGGGATTCTTCGCAGGAGCGCCGCACTTCCTCGTGGTAGCGACGGAGCGTGTCGAAGAACTTGTTGAGTTACAATGCAACGTGAAAAATGATCGGTCGTTCATGAATGTGTTCAGCCATGTCGGCAAATGTTTAGAAATCTGAAGTCATTTATTTTTAACACTATATTTATTAGGCGTGCGCTGTACTGGAACGCGCGAAGGTGTCCAAGAGCAACTTGGGGACGCTGTTGAGCAAGATGAACTGGCGACTCGGCAGATACACGGAAGCCAAGTATCGAACTCTGCGCGCCTACAGGGAGTCGTCCGAATTCAAGACCAAGGAGATGGCGGTGGCTCACTGGGACAAGCAGATCAAGTTGGTCCATATCGACGCTGATTGATTTTGAAGTATTCGGTGATTACTTTCAGCGCGCTCACCGCCACGGACCGACTCCTGCTGCACCGTTTGCGAAGCGAATCGCGACTGGAGAAGATGGACATCGCGTCGAGCGACAACGTGCTTCGTTCGCTGTTGGCGACAACCATCCAACGCTACGTGCTCGCCGTGCAGTACGGCGACGCGCACGACCTGTGCATGTACTTGCTCATTGATCTGTGGATGGACAACCGCGATGACGACCAAGTGTGCACATTGATTCACGTACGCGATCAGGATTGTACTTTGTGCGACTCAGCGGTCGGTGTTTAGGAGCAAGCGTCGTTGGTCGCCAGTCACAAATGGTTGTTGGTGTGGAATCAGTTATCCAGTCGAGTGGCGCCGTTGGAGAACGACTGCGCTCAACTGCACTCAGTGATTGAAGCGGTGCGTTGCCGCATCAATGTCCGCCTCATTGACTCGTGTTCCTCTGCAGCTGCTGACGCGTGTGGCTCGCGATCACCCCCATCACACGATCAACTCTCTGTTCTACATCGGCGAAATCGAGACCGCCGACATGAAAACAATGCCTCAGGAAGACAAGGTGACTCAGTCACTAACTGTGGAAGCAATGCTGTTGTTGGTTTCAGAGTAGAATGGATCGAATCCGTATGGCGAGAAATATTCTGAAAGATCTGAAGAAGAAAGGCGACTTGGGCCGTGTGGTGGATGACATGCATGACGCGCATAAGGCCTTTCTACAAATCATCAACACTCCCATCGCCCAATTCTCACTGTCAAAAGATCTCAAATTCAAAGGTGATTATTATTTCGGCTCCAATAAATGGTAATCATTATTATTTAGGCTTGTTCGAGATCCCAAAGAGTATGAGTCTCTTGAAGTTGGATGCTCTGAAAAATTTGCCGATTCCCACATTGACTATTCCGGTATATCGCAAACTTGTGATGTTCCCTCGCACTGGTGTTGTTTTTTATTCAGGTAGACAAATCGCTGAAGTATTCGGGTTTGGTTCGATTCAGCGAAGTGCGATCTCACTGCAGCAAAGCGGAGGGTAAAAGTGTGCCAAAAGTGTTGCGAGTGGTTGACTCAGTTGGCGTCGAGCGCAGAATCATATTCAAGGTACGGTCGGTGGGCGGTTGGGGTACGGGGGTACAATACCGTATTTATTCTAATACAAGCCCCGTCTCTAATAGAAGCCCCGTCTCCAATAGAAGCTCCCCTAGCGAGGGATCGGAAAAATAGAAGCCCCGTCTCTAATAGAAGCCCCGTCTCCAATAGAAGCTCCCCTAGCGAGGGATCGGAAAAATAGAAGCCCCGTCTCTAATAGAAGCCCCGTCTCCAATAGAAGCTCCCCTAGCGAGGGATCGGAAAAATAGAAGCCCCGTCTCTAATAGAAGCCCCGTCTCCAATAGAAGCTCCCCTAGCG
>JAQGCX010001347.1:0-11326 GCA_034700205.1 Plectus parietinus
TTACCAAGAACCAATAAGAAATAACGCAAGGATGCCTAATAGGTTCTTGGTAATTGCATGCAATCAAGAATATATCGAGATTCTGAAAAATAACAGGGCAAACCCTATTCGGCGATTCAGTTTGTGCGGACTGTTTACTGAGACATGCATGCATAGTATACGGTACTCCGATTTCACGTGTGAACACACACAATTTATTGAAGGTTGCGACCAGATTTGCAGCAATTTAGTGTGGGTTAGTGCCAGTACGGATTAAACAGACCGTTTATTTGGTTGATTTGCGCTTCGATTTAAATGATTCATACGGTCATCTTTCCCTAATCACCTACTGTAATAACCGTTAGCGCTATCACTAACGTGCTTTTTGAGTGCATTATGCGTTTTTTGTTGCTCCAACATACTTATTTTCAACAGAAGAAGGGACTCCTGTGGCATTTACTGCAAACCAGCCTTACGTAGCAAGGGACATGGTCAGACGTGAAAGCCAGGGTATTTTGTTGTTTGTTACCTTATTTTTTTGTGTGTGTCCATTGACCGCTTCAATTGACCATTAAAAATCAAAATGGGAGATTTATTTATGAAAACAGATATTTTCAGTTCAAAGCGATAGTTCACCCGGTCGGGCTGCTTCTCCACGCTACGATGGCGGTGGTGCTGGTGGTGGTGGCACTCCAATCTGCTACACATGCGGACGCAACATTATGTAAGTACTCGCCTATTATGCAAATTCTATGCTGACTATAATTTTATGAAAAATCCTACTGTTGTCAATGGTCTCTAACTAGCCATTGTTCTATAAAAAATATAACGAATCGAAAGTCTATCTGTTAGAATTAGGTACTATTTGTTCAGCTCAGGGGACGGTCGAGATCAAGCAGGTCCATATCAATCAGATTCAAGAGCGAAGCTCGCCATAGTTCTTGAAGGTCATTGATGTCGCTATTTCTTGTAGCCATTACTCTTTTGAATGGGGAGCGTCGCGAACCGGCGAATCGAAAACTAGGGAGCGCGAGCGGTTTTCCATTTCCCCAACGTAATTTTCGACCAAATAGTTGGTCGAAACTTGAATATTGTTCCGTCATCGGTCGACTGTCAGTGGTGTTAGGAACACTCGAGTCGAATGCCGAACAGTAACAAACAACTGCGAGACCGACAAACAGGGACACGAAATTCGTATTCATCGCAGACCTTTGATGTAGCCGCTTGACCACACAAAATATTGCAATGAGGATGGAAGTTGCTCATCTGCTTAATATAGAACTACTACATAAGCCCATTTATCTTGCGTTAATTACACAATCTAATTGAATACGCGGAAGCTAGCGTAAGGGAGTAAATTACAAATATCATTCATTCCCAACCCGGAAGAAGTAGATATGGGTTCAGAGAACATCCAACGGACGTGAATCGTTTGTTCTACTGAATGCGCATTGCGTTATTAATTTGAAAAAATGCTATTGGGTTTGGAAATTAATGCTGTGCGTCTGTTTCAGGGGAGTGTTTTGCAAAGCTTCGGGCAAGTCATTGCACCCGGAGTGTTTCAACTGTTCCACGTGCGGTGTGTCGCTCAAGAATGTTGGTCACCTCCTGCATAATAACAAACTTTACTGCGACCTGCACGGCAATCAAAACAAACACCCTCATTTCGGCGCCGCGCCGCCGGTCGAGCCAAATGCCTTCGTGTAAGTGTATTGAAACAGACTACTGTATACATACGCAAGGTTCGCCATTACGTACTTGACATACGCTTTTTTACGCGGGAATTCAAACTTCAATACAAAAATTCGAATTTTCCCGCAAAAATTTGAATTTCGCGCCCAAAATTTGCATATTAGAGTACGGTAATGCTACAAAAGTCAACACAGGATACGTCATGGGGGTCCAACTTTGCGCAGGTATGGACTACTCAATTGCATATGGACGCGTTTAGACCACGCTCGGTCGCGCCGCAGCAAGCTCGTAGTCAGGAACCGGTCAAGGCTTTCTACCAGCCGGACATCATGGCCCGAGGGCCGGTCAGTGTCAGTCCGACTCCGTGGAAGACGAACAGTCCGATCAGTCCGAGCAACCGCGGAGTGCCGCGCGCCCCCACCATGTACGGCGCCGACTTGAACAGCGCCAGAAACACACTGACCGTCAATGTGCCGCACTCTTCGCAGCCCATCGCTATGCCGCCACCACCACCTCCCTCGCAGACCTTCTCCAGTTCGGGTATGTATTTTGTGTTATATATGTGACTCAATGTTGTCCATGTGCTGTATTGTCCGTTGTGCTTTATCAGAAGATCACAGCGACTTACCGGGCGGTACAGACGATTCCTCAGTACAAGTTCAGGAGTGCCCGGCCGATTCGGCGGAAACAATTGAGTTCACTGGGTGTGAGGCAGACGCTGACCATCCAGGGACCGTGGACAACGTAGTCAACGACGAAAATGTTGAGCAATGCGAATTGCAAGAAGAGAATAAAGAAGAGCGAGTTTCCCCGATTGAAAACGTTCCAATACAATCTGAAGCTGAGCCTGAAGAAATTCAAGAATCTGAGGAAATTCAAGAATCTGAAGAAATTCAAGAATCCCCAATAGTTGCTCAAAATGAATCCAGCCACAATCCCATAACTTGCGAATTGAGCGAAGAGACGCAATTGAATACTGAACTAATTGAAGCAGAAAGAGCATCAAAGAATGTGCTCCGCCCATCACCCATCGCCGCGAACTTGCGAGCCAGCTCACCCCGTGATTTTGAAAACACCGCCGTAGCAAAGACAACGTGGCCACCGTCAGAAAGTTCGGGAAGTTATCGTTACTGGCGACTCCCCGACATTGCAGCCTTAGCGCCGGAGTCCCCTTCCAGCGCTTTCAGAACCGAATCGTTCAGACTGTCTGACTATGTGCGCGAACAAGACCTTAAAAGTCCCAAGCCGAGAAGAGATCTGTTGCGGGGCGAAACTCCGCCGCCAAGACCAATGATTCATCCGTTGATCGTTCACAACATTGACCCTGTTATGGTCATGTCGAACTCGACAATTACAATGACAACTCACGAAGACAAACTACGTTACAAAACTTCGGAAACCTTGGTGGATGAAGCGGTTGAGTCGCCTACTGTGGAACAAAACGAGAAAAAAGAAACTGAGCTTCCAGTGCCACAATATCCGCCGTCTGAGATATCGGAGCGTTGGTCGGAAGCACAAGCAGACGAAGAACGTACCGCCGTTTCTGAAGACACAGGATCGTTCGCGATACCGTCCTTCGACCAGGAAATCACAGAGTTCTTAGACAGGGAATTAGCCATCAATAACGACTTGGTCAATGATGCGGACGATGAAAACGACGGAGTTGCTGACAATTTCGAAGACGAAGACGAATCTCAGACGGCCGATCAAAAAAAACCTTCGGATGTTGTTGATGCAAGCTTCGATAATGATTTGCCCAATTTTCACGCCGAACCACCTGCAACGAAACAACACCCTGCTTTGGAACGATTGGAACGAGAGCGCTCAGTCGATGAGGAGTCGAAGATCGACGAAGATGACAAAAAGAAAGTGATCGAGTCCATTGAACGCCATCAGCACACGCTGCAATCGCAGCAAGAAGAGCTGTCTCATCTGCTCGATAATGCGATCCGTTTCCTGAAAGACCTGGACGCTGAGATTCATTCGCGTGCGCCAGAAATGACAATGAACACGGTGCAAGCACCTGCTCCGCTCACTCCGATGAACACGCCCAATCTTTTTGAGCACCAGTCGGCGGCGCAGTCGACCGACCAGCTACTGCATAGCCACGAGGTGTCATCGCCGATGATCAGTCCCGCGGCCAGCGAAGTGTCGAACATTCTCTCGCTGGGCGGCGGTTCGCCCAGACGATTCTACGGACCGGCGGAAGTTATCCTCGCTCATCTACGAGCCATTGGCAGCCAGGAATACGATGACGCAAATGCATACGGTTAGCAACGAGAACGCGTGCCCCTTCTTCTTCGAGATCCAGCACCCACTTTCTCTGTCGGACTTCCTGTTTCGTTTTTGTCCCGTGAGAGTGTCTGTCCATTCTATCTGTCGATCTATCGAGCGCAATTTTCCATATATGACCGAAGTATTTCAGCTTACAACAGTGGGTCTCAGATGAACACCACTTCGAGCACGCAGCAGAAGTTTTCGTCGAGTTTCGGCTCGGGCGCGACGTCTGCGCCGTTCAGCAGCAATGGCGGCACGAGTCCTGGTGGCGCCGCTACGCAGCCGCGACGCGGACGCGGCATCCTCAAGCAACTGCACGAAGTGCCACGCGTGCCCATTTGCGAAGATTGCCATCGCGAAATTCGGTACTACATCAACTATTTCAAAGTATCTGAGCGAGTAGTGATAACATGTGGGCGAGCTGCGTGGGAAGTACGGCGCCTCATGATTAGAATCGACTATTTACTCCATCAAAACAGAGACTCGCTCGTTTTACTCGCGCGATCGTTGCCCTCAGGGGGGGGGGGTAGACGATGGTGGTTCATTGCTGATGTTGCGATCATTATATGGCAGTTCGGAACGCGATGTCGCTTGCAGCGGGCCGTTTGTATTGGCTATGGGACTGACCTGGTGTCCCGACCACTTTGTCTGCGCCAACAATAGCTGTCGTCGCAAGTTGCTCGAAATCGGATTCGTCGAGGAGAAAGGTGCCAAATATTGCGAGATCTGCTTCGAACAGTATATGGCTCCCCGTTGCTCCAAGTGCAGTCGCGCCATCACAGGGGTCAGCTTCACATTTCACAGCCTTCAACCACAACAGTCGTGTTTTTAGGACTGCTTGAACGCTATTCACAAGCAATGGCACCCCGAATGCTTCGTGTGCGCGCATTGCCATCAACCGTTCAACAACTCGGCTTTCTTCCTCGAAGAAGGCCGCCCGTACTGTGAAAAAGGTAGGTGAAGAACGCAAAATAGAGGCGGTTGTTGACGAGAATGGCTTCAGACCATCGGTGTAACTGGCTACACTCCAGCTACCCCCACCCCCCTCTGGCCCTTGTCCAGTGTGTAGCTAGCTACCTCCCCCCATGTTTTTTCACTAGAAAAACGGTTTTTTTTTATACTTTTTGAATTTTCACGCCAAAAATTCGACACGAAAAGTATACGGTACGTACTCCCCCTCCCCCTCCCAGAGAGCCGCCAGGGTTAGTCGGTCTCAGACCCCATTTACACCTGTGCTTCAGACTGGAACCAGTTGTACACGACCAAGTGCGTGTCGTGCAAGTTCCCGATCGAGGCCGGCGATCGCTGGGTGGAGGCCGTCAACGCCGCCTACCACTCGGACTGCTTCAACTGCACGGTAACACAGTCTCAGCTATTGAGTTATAGTCAGAATTTTTCGAATGGTTAACCGGAAATCGATCGAACATTCCTCAATCGAACGTATTGAGTATCATTACTTCGTATGATTTTAATCCATTTCTAGTAAATGTCCCGCAACGATATTTGGTCATTATTGCACATCTAAAATTCTGGGGATTACGCTGCTTTCTACAACCCTCTCTTTATCGTCAAAAAATATATCTCTATAGCGTTGTTGCTGTTGCAGAAGTGCCAAAAGAACCTAGAGGGCCAGAGTTTCTACGCCAAGGGCGGCCTGCCGTATTGCAAGGCTCACGCTTAAATCGTTCGCCGATGTGGTCAACATGTGATGGAAAAGGCTCCAGACTAGACACATTAAGCCCGTCGTTCAGTATGGTCATTAGTTCTTATTGTGGTGCTTTCGCCTCTCTCCCGAACGTAATGGCTCCTATCTCGCCAGAAATATGACCGCCGTTGCCCCAGCATGTTCCCAAATACTGTAGTCATACAGATTACTTTACGTTGTCAATGTCTAGGATTCGCTGCTCTGTTCTGTTGTACCAGAAAACAAACGATGCAAAGCAATGAGCACTTGCTTAACCATTACAGTATCTGCTGCACACTACAGTATCGCTTGTGTGGCCGTGTTCTAACATCAACGAATGCAAACGACTACTGTGTATAAAGCACTAATAGGCATTATCGTGTGTAGCTACAGACAAATGTCACTGTGTCATTATCCTCATACAGAACATACGTATTTCAGTGTATCAAAATTCACGATGCTTCCCTAATTGCACGAATATAGCAAACGGATGTGGATATGTAAGTGAATAATAAATGAGTCGTTCACACATCATTGGCGCTTTTCTTCACGTTCGTCAGCACATTTTTGAACTAATCCGCGAAAGTAGCGATGGTAGCCGAGCAAAACGCCGCGGAACAGTCCGCCGAACAAGATCTGCAACGTTTGGCGGTTTCGTAAAGGACTACAGACTCATTTAGCACCTGTTGGGCGGCAGCAAAGGCACTAGTTTCCGGCGCACCGCCAGCCGTCAGCAGTCCGAGCATCCATCCGTCAGTGCCCACATTGGTCGCATAGTTGCCGTGAATGATGTCATTGATCAGCAGTTTCGCCACCTGCTGCGGTTCGAACAGACCCGCCGTCTCGCTGATCAATTTCACCTCTTTCGGCATCGTTCGTATCTCCTCCTGCAAAAGTCGCCACCGTTCACATTGTGCTGTCGGAAACTCGGTTACCAGTCGGGGGGAGGTCTTTTGCTTCAGTATTGCAGCATACAAATCGATAGTACTATGGTTTTTGCCTGATCAGGTTAAAAAAACCAATACAGTAACTATCGGTTATAAGGGAATCGCTTATAAGGGAAAATCGGTTATAAGGGAACACTTTCCATGGCACTTGAACAGATTTACCACACATTTTCAATCGGTTATAAGGGAAAATTGGTTATAAGGGAAGATTTTCGCCGCCCCCAGGATTCCATTATAACCGATAGTTACTGTACTTATGTTTTGTGTTGGATACCGTAGTTTACTGCCCGGTCTGGTCGCCGAATTTCCGACTGTAAATGTGGCTTTAATCTGACCTGAAATCCCTCAGTGTCTGTGTTGGGCGGGTACAGTACAGTAACGGCGATGTCGTAAGGCTCGAGTTCCATTTGCAGCGCTTCGGCGAATCCGCGAAGCGCGAACTTTGCAGGAGCGTACGCCGAATAACCCCAGATCCCCAACTGACCGGCCGCCGACGAAACGAATGCGATCCGACCGGCGCGACGACGTTTCATCGCTGAAATAATGGTGCAGTCGGAATGATTCCGAATCGGCGCAAAAAACCTACTCGAAACGACGGCGCGCGTGGCGTAGACGGCGCTCAAGTAGTTGAGCTTCATCTGGCGTTCGAACGCTTCGATCGGCAACTTATCGAACGCGTCTTGCACGGAATTGCCAGCGTTGTTAATGAGAACGTCAATGGAGCCGAGTCGTTCTTCGGCGCGGTTGATCACCGCCTCTGTCTAAACATCCAACGTTTCACAGTGCCCAAAACATACCTGTAACTCGGGTCCGAGGTCAGCTGTGGGAGAGACCCCGGCCGGGAGGGGGGGTAGGCAGACATGTAACAATATTAAATTGTGGACGGAACCCAATACCTAATAGCAATAGCAACAGTAAAAAACCCAATAGTATTGCTATTGGGTATTGGTGTTACCTGTCTAGGGGTAACACCATTTCCCGCGAAATTCAAAAATTTTCGACCGAAATGATAAGGAGGGATCCTTACCTTTCTTTCGGCCACCTTTGGCGGTCGGGGGGGGGGTCAAACAGCTAGCTGGGGTTTGGCCCTGGCCAGGGGGATAACCCTTGCTAGACCTCAGCTGGTTACAGATATGGCCCAAAGGTAGACGGACGACGAACGGCTTCGGGCGATTTGGTGACGTCGAGTGAGTACCAGGCGGCCTGCTGCCCTTTGCCGTTCAGCTCGCACATCTTGGTCAGCTGACCGCACGTCTCGACTAAGGTGGCCTCATCGCGAGCGACGATTGTCACCGACGCGCCTTGTTTCACCAATTCTATGGCGATCGCTTTGCCGATTCCCTTCGATCCTCCTGCAATTCTCATTCAGCAGGACAAACACCACCGCCAACCTACCGGTAACTAGTGCGTGCTTCCCGTTCAGATCAATCTTCTTGCGCGATGGAAGTAGAAAATATTTTATCACCAACAGCCCCACTGCTGGCACAGCGACCACAACAGCCGCGACTATCCAAATCAGTGTCATTTGGCAAGTGTGATCTGAAAGTGATCGTGTGCACATATATTCATAATTTCTTTGATGGTAAAGAGCGTACTGTAGAAAGCACCGTAACCTCAGAATTTTAGATATGCACTAGTGACTAAATTTCGTTGTGGAACATTTACTAGAAATGAATTTAAATCATACGGAGTAATGATACTCAATACAATAAATTCTGAATTTTGACAGTGCGCGACATTCAACTGAGGGCTGTTCGATGGATTTTTAGTAACTGTTTGAAAAATTCTGACTACAAGGGCGGAAATGAACTGACTTTGCGGCAGTGAATGGCGACGGGGTTGCCGTAATGTCGTCCGTATACAGACAGCGCCGACCACAACAGATGCAAATGATCCTGCGGCACTACCACCGAGCCCAAGCACTTTCTCTCGTCGAACTCTTCGGAGACCGTGTAGGGTTGCGCCAGTCCCGCCTGACCAAGAACAACTTTCACCGCCTGATCGACCAACGCGCTGAAGTCACGTTGTTCGAACCGTGCCGGTTTCTTTGCGAATTCACTGAAATAAAGTTTACGATATGCAATCAAGTAGTTTATTATTAGGGCTGTAACGGGGTCGGGGTTGACCCCGACCCCGACTTTTGACCTGCTGTCGGCAGTTCAGTTATTATTCGCTCAAGTTCAGTCTTTTCTACTAATACCTAAAATGTTTCTGAGTATGGAAACTAATTTTTGCAACTAAATAATGATATGTCACTACGATTGGTCTCAAAATTTTTTTTCAGCGACCTCGACCCCGACTTTATCATCAACCCCGACCCCGACCCCGTTACAACCCTATTTATGATCGGGAAAATGTATGGGGAAATTGGACGGTTGCAAGTGCAGCACTGTAAAATTGAGAACACAAAATGATAAAACTTACACAGCGACGGTCAATCGATACTGCTGCGTCTGGTCGTCGTTCAGTTGCGCAGTCATGCAAACGGCGGTGACAGTCTTATCACGGCTCTGCACAGCTGTTTACGTACATATTTATCAGAGTTCATTCATCTCCATGTACTGCTGCACTGCGCTTTTGTAACAGTTGCACAAATAAACTCTCTTGGCAAAATTTTCATGTTTTAGTCACAACCATATGTACATATTGCAATAACAAAGTATCACATTGGAGAATACAATGTAAAACGGAACAGGTAAAAACGGAACATTGCTGGTAAAACACTTCTTCCATTAAGGACATTTAGTCTCACTGAAAAGACAATTCTCTCATTGATACGCAAGAAAGCAGAGCTCACTTGGTTTTTCTAAAAACCAAACAACGACGATTTTGTTTAGACTCGACAGCCATTTCCAGTCGATAAAATGTTGCCAAACGAACCATCTGAAAAATTGCATTAAAACCGATTTAGCAAACGGTCACGTACCTCTCGCTTCTCGCCTTTGCGCAACTGATTTATGGTCAGCTGCTCTTGGTTTGGATCACGAAGAAATTTGAGAAACTTGCGGTTGATGGCCGCAGCGACCGGCGCTCCCGGCTGAATAACCAAATTTACTGTTGGAAACTCGGCTACCAGGGGGGGGAGGTCTTTTGCTTCAGTATTGCAGCATATAAATCGATAGTACTATGTTTTGTATTGCCCGGTCAGGCTAAAAAAAACCAATACGTATGTTTTGTGTTGGATACCGTAGTTTACAGCCCCGCCTGGTCGTCGAGTTTCCGACTGTACATTGCTGCACTGAATACAAGAGCAGGAAAGAGACCTTTGCCAGCCAGCGCCGGTGACTGCTGAAGTGGCGCTGCGACGCCTTGGAACTGGAACTCTGACTCATGTCGGTGTCGGATGATTCGACAACGCCCGCTGGGGGAGTCAACTGTTCCACACCCATCGCCGCCACCGCCATTTCTAGATCCGACGCCGTCCGACCGATGCGCGACTGGCCCAGGCAAGCGCGAGTAGCTGGTATTCCCATACATTCCGTTTCGCCTGTCGTTGGACTCCAGCGACCCGTTTCCCACACCCAATCGCTCTGTT
The DNA here is from genome assembly GCA_034700205.1 of Plectus parietinus. NCBI lineage: Eukaryota > Metazoa > Nematoda > Chromadorea > Plectida > Plectidae > Plectus > Plectus parietinus. The sequence continues at coordinate 10,115 of JAQGCX010001347.1, forward strand.
CGTCATCGCCTGCAAGCAAAGCGATTGATACACTGCAACGTACAACGAGAGCAGTCCTACCTTGACGACCGTCGTCAGAAGAGGCGCCGTCACTGCTGCTGATGCTGCTGCCATCGTCGAGATCACAATCCATGCCGATTTCCCAGCCATCCGGCGAAATATCAGATGCCGTTTGCGGTCGTTTCCGAGAGGCGCGGACGTGTGGTGACACGGGCTCGTCAACATCCATGATATCCCTGCAAATAAATCATTATACCTGAAACCATTACCATTAGGGCTGTAACGAGGACGGGGATCCCCATCCCCGACTTCTGATTCCCCCCCCTGTGTTTGAAAATGTGAGAATGTTAGTTTGTGTTTGCCTTGCATAAAATTTAATTTGACAATTTGTCACTCAACTGACAATTGACAAACTTGTGAATGGGCGTGCAGCGTATAAGTGTAAAAATCAGTGAAAATTTGTTAATTAAATTTTTCCTCGTTCCCCGGTTTTTGACTTTTCCCCATCCCCATCCCCGGCTTTTGATTTTTCCCCATCCCCGTACTTTCCCCATCCCTATTGTTCATTCCCATCCCCTTCCCCGTCCCCGTTACAGCCCTACCCTCCGGCCTTTGAAAGGGAGAAAAACTTGTGACTGCGCAGCACTTTTGGCTTAGAGAGAAATATGTCTGATTTTTTATCTTCATGAACAATAGAGTGCGCTCTAATTCCCCTCCCCCTTTCAGTAACAGATAAACCGTATCTAGAACTTTAATTTAGTTAGCGTATTCTTGTGAATAAAATATTGAATTTAGATACATCCCATTTGGATTTGGAACAACTTGCAGTATCGATCTTCAGACCAGTGATTTACTTGCCCGTGTCTACATAATTTATATCCTATTCTTTGGATTCATTGTTCCATTGGCCATCATTTTCTTCTCCTATCGACGGGTTTGCACAGTCCTTTTCAGGAGTGCAATATTCAGACGACAATCAAAGAGTCACTTTGCAGTTGCGCAAAGCGAAACAGACCAATTAAATCAGGTAGGATGTGTGCATTTCAGAGGTGTGTTCGGGTCGAAAATTTAGGGGGGGGGTTAACATAGCTTTGGCCTAAAAATTTGCAGAAAATTACCGTAACTTTATGCAAACTTATGCAAATTTTTTGGGCCGCCTTCGGCGGGCGAGGGGGGTTAACAAAATTTCGCCCATTTTGCCCACTTCAGTCA
>JAQGCX010001348.1:0-11324 GCA_034700205.1 Plectus parietinus
GAGGCAGTAAACTACGCTATCTAATACAAAACATAGATATTGATTTTTCTAACCTGATCAAGCAACACAAAATATAGTACTATTGATGTATATGCTGCAATGCTGAAGAAAAAGACCCCTCCCCGACTGGTCGCCGTGATCTCGATAGTATGGGCATTGCCGACAGACAGTAATCTTTTTCCCTGCAGGACCACGGGTGGTGTCTCGTTTGCTCACCGTACAGCACGTGCGTCGAGTGGCCCAAGTGCTGCGAAGGAAACCGGTCATCTGGGACAACTTGCACGCCAACGACTACGATCCCAAGCGCGTCTACCTGGGGCCCTATGCCGGCCGATCGGTGTCATTGAAGCGGGAAGTGGGCGGTGTACTGACCAACCCTAACTGCGAGTACGAAACCAATTTCGTCGCCTTCTACACGCTGGCGCAATGGAATCGCAGCGACGCTGACGCCGACGTCGCTGATGGTAATGCGTTCTCGCTTATCTTTTCTTGCTTGTGTGCTCATCGAGATTTGTTTCAGGCACGGACGCCACGTTGGAAGCGGGCGGCGTGGAACCAGTGGCCGATCAGGTCGTGAGCAAGGCCACGCCCGCCAAGCTATACCACCCACTCAAGTCGCTCGACGAAGCGCTCGTCGCCTGGCAGCAAGATTTCTCTGTCGTGCGCGCTGCGTACAAGCCACCCGGTTTCCCGGCGGTCGTGTCCGAGCCGTTGCAGTTGGCCGGCGGCAATACGTACGACGGCAGACTATCGCGATCACTGCGACCAGACGGGGATCTTTTGCTTCGGCATTGCAGCATATAAATCGATAGTACTATATTTTGTGTTGCCCGATCGGGTGGGCAAAAATCACTTCGTATGTTTTGTGTTAGATACCGTAGTTTACTGCCCCGACTGGTCGCCGTGATTCCGACTGGACTCTTAGAAACACGCGTATAGCGCGGGTATTTGCAGGTTGTTGTGCGCATCGGACACACCCACGACTCCGCATTCGACGGTTGACGTGGTCTTGCCCGTGTCGGTGCAGACGTGTACGGGCAATGAATTGGGTGCGCCATTGGAGCCGGGAACGGCGATCTACACCACGTCTTCGACGGACGCCGACTCCACGACCACCACTGTGCAATCGCACGTGTCCATGGAGCCGTCATTGCTCATGACAGAGGAATCGCCGGTGACCAGCGGGGTGGCGATACAGGCCGTCAACTCGCTGACGTACGAGTACAGTGAGCCGATGGAGCTGGTGCTGCCCGTCAAGGACGAAACGATTAGAACGCCCGAGATGATGGACGTGGCCGCCGAAGAGGGCGTCGTGGCGCAGGACGACGAGGGCGTGGGGATGGACGCCGACTTGAGCGTCGTCGACCAGTCGATGGTCTCGCTGCTGGCCGACCTGTTCTTTCTGCCGTTCGAGCACGGCACTCAAGCGCGCTACATGCTCGACGAATTCCGGTGGTTGCGAGAGAATGCGGGTGCCGTCGTGCAAGCGAAAGATACGGGCGTCGATGGACTGGTACGACTTGAACACGCCAATCTACGAATGCTAATTACTAGTGTTTCCACGGGAAGGTTCGAGGACTTTGATTAGCTGCCATCATTTGCTATGTTTTGGGTGGGGGAAGGGACAGAATGTTAGGTTCCAAAAAAGACATTTTCCAAACCCGTCGTTCTGTCACTTTCGACACACAAAACATAGCAAATGAGGGTGGCTAATCAAAGTCCTCGAACCTTTTCGTGGAACACTACTAATTACCGTATTTTAAGAAATAGTAACCCAGGATTACTATTATTTCAAACCTCCTGAACCCTGGGTTGCTCTTTCTGCTTGAGCTACTATAAATTCAACCTGTTCAAGAACATATGTTGGCGTCAACATTTCAAAAAATAGAACAAATATGGCGAAATTTTTATTAATTCACCTGTTTTTCCATGCAAAAAGACGGAACGGTATAGAATACTCTCATTGCTCACATTTATCTACATGCAATACGCATTTCACATCGATTTTTGAAGGACTGTGCAGATTTCCATCGAGACGATTTGCTCGGGACGAATTGCTACCAATTACCAAGAATAAGTATCGTGTGATCAAGAATAGATGATTCATTCTTGGTAATTGGTCGCAATTCATCCCGAGTAAATCGTCACGATAGAAGTCTGCACAGCCCTTCAGTAACTTTGTCTTTGCACAGTACTGAGAATAGTTACCCATGGGTTACTATTTCTTCGTGGGTGATAATTTCTTGAAATACATTAATGACAAGTTTCGTATTACAGTGTAAAGAATGGCAACGTCGAACGGGGAACTTTCTGTGCATGTGTCGTTCGGTGACGGCGCTGTACCGGGCGGTAATGGACTGTCCGAATCGAGCGTTGGTGCACGACCTCTACCCCTACCTGTGGGAAGCGCAAAGTATTGTCTGCATCGTCGACGCGGTCGTTTCGTGGATAGCCGCCGGGCATCATCGTCCCTTGATCGGCGCTCCTGGTCCTCCTGGTTGGTCCTGTCAACTATCTCTCGAATCAACCCAGTATTCTTTAGAGCGAACCGACGATAGGTCGGAGACGCAGAGCAATCAGTCGTACGAAGACGCCTGCGAGCACGAGCCCTGGATTTTCCGCGGCGGCGCGGTGGGTGACTTTGAAAAGCTGCTCGTCGGTTCGGCCAGTGTGGCCGACATGTTTCTCGCTCGCCCGCCGATCCCACTGCCCGGACGTTGCTTCGTTGTGCGACCGTTCGAAAAAGACGATCGAGTCAGTTTTGTTTGTATGAATTTGTTTGCATACTGAGTGTGCTTTTCAAGACCATGGTCTACGACCTTGCTCACGCCACCTTCGAATGCACAGAGTCTGAATACGAAGATGACCGCATTTTCTCCGTCAAAACTGTCGATTTGATTGGCGATCGGTTAGTTTCTTCTTTCATATTTCAATTTTAATTTATTCTTACCACCAACGAATTATATGTACAGCAACAAATACTAGCATCCCTGAAAACACAGACAGAAACGAATAATTGTCATATAGATCCAAAGCATTGATTATTACACAGTACATTGTTGCGACACGAGAAAACGTTTCGGTGAACGAACAGACCGCGATGATTGAGATTGACTAGTTTTCCGCCCGCGAGTAAATCTGCATAAATCAATTTTTATTCATTATTGATGTTGTTGACGTGCTGCTCTGCAGATACATCGCTCCGTTCTTGGACTGCGCCTCGCCCTTGCACGCCTTCGTCGCCGAAGAGATCAACGAGGACGGGTCGAAGAAGGTGGTCGCATTCGCCGTCGCCGCACTCGACGCCGCCGAAATGGCTCGACGCAGTCGACTCGTACTCGCCCCTGGTCTGACTCATTTTCCCTCTTTGCTCTGTCACATCATTCAGTCAAGCGCTTTATTTCTTCTAGAAATGCGTCAGAAGTATCCCGAATTTCAAGTTGCATCGGAGAATATTTCTTCAGGCACCGAAGGCATTATTTCGCCCTCTAATGATCGTGAGGTAAGCGATACGATACAGTAGTTTCTATCAGTGATGAGTCACGGACCGGACCGGGCCGGCCCGGGATTTTCGCCGAAAAAAAGCCGGACCCGGGTCTGGAGATTTTGTCAAAAAAAAAACCCGACCCAGCCCGGCCAATTTTTTCAGGCCCGATACTTTTCCTCCGGGCCGAAAGAAGAAAAAGCTCTCGCGCGTTGCAATTTAACACATTGACACAAAACCACATTACGAAAAGTAGATATATGCCGTGAATTTGACTGATTGGCAAGTCAAAAATCGCTCAAAATTGACATTTTATATACTCTACCCAGTCAAATAAGTTGTTATTCATATCGATAACTTTCTCTGAAAATCGGCCGGGCCCTGAACATGACTGGTTTCTATATATTGCTGCATTGATGTCGATTTCAGTCGTTGTGGGAAGAGATTGCACGATGGGGTCCGCGCTTGCTGTCGGACGACATCTATCAGAAGTATCCGAGTCAGATGGAGATCCGTTGTCGTGCCGATTCCACCGACACTGTCGCCGCACGTCGTCTCGCTTTGGTCATCGCCACGACGCTCGCTTTAAACGGTCGGTTGCTCAGTTTATTTATACTCATACTTTTTTTGACGGTAACCGTAACCCCAGAATTTTACATGTGCAATAGTGACTAAATGTGTTGTGGGACGTTTACTAGAAATGGATTTTAATCATACGAAGTAATGATACTCAATACAATCAATTCTGGATTGTGACAGCGCGCGACATTGAATTGAGGGTTGTTGGATCGATTTCCGGTTAACTGTTCGAAAAATCCCGACTATAAGATACGCTTGGAAATTGAACAGCGAAAACCTTGGTGATCGTGAGCACTAAATCTGTGCTCGTAGCTTCCGACGACAGCTTGCCTGCAAATTTATAGCCGACCACTTCGGGTAGAACCCTGCTGATTGGTTGGCCCAGCATCACTGCTTCCGCTTCAATTTCGCCCACATCTGCAAGGACAAATTTCAATCGTTCAGTTTGAAATTCTATAATTTCCCAGTACCCAATCCAAGAACACTAGATCCGCAAATCATGGTGGTGTGCGAGTCGGTTCCGACGATGCTGTCTGGATAGAGAAGTAATGATACTCAATACAATAAATTCTGGATTGTGACAGCGCGCGACATTGAATTGAGGGTTGTTGGATGGATTTCCGGTTAACCGTTTGAAAAATTCTGACAATATGGGCAAACGCATACTGTTTCAGGTTCTCGCGGAGTGTTCTGCAGTGCTCGTCCGGCCGAACGCACCAAAATTGAAGTGTGCAGTCGAGTTGGTCTGTTCGAGATGGAAGGAGTGCCTGAAACTTCTGGGTTATACATGCTCGGTAGAACCCTTTGATGCAACATCGCCACTATCCACCACTTCCTATTCGTTCGTTCATTGCGTCACACTGCAATGTTGTCTTTTGCATGAAACTGATCAATGCGGGAAGTGGCCACTATTTATTCAGTGTTCAGTCAGTATTTACGCAATTATATTGAACAATGACGAGCTGACGATATTCTGTAGTCAGTTTGGCATCTGTATGTTGTCATTCACTCAATAATCAGCAAACATCTCGCTTTCTTATCAGTCTTTATCACAAATTTGTAGTTTACAATTGCTGCAATCGATTCACGTGTCTTGTTTGTTTCGTCTGCAACAAGTGAACGATTCCCCGATGGTCCTATTCTATGGGCCGCTTGACTGATATCGTTGATTCTCGAACACTTGGATATATACTGATTAATGTTCCTCCTGTGTTACCTTGGTCTTCTTCGTGATCGTGATAGCAACAATCGCTGCTCTGTTCTGCTTTGCTGCTGTTTTTGCCATTTTTTTTTGTCCATCGTTGCGTCAGACAGTGAAATGGTGCGATGTGTTCGTCAGTGTACTCTTTGGTTGTCCCTTATGTTTATTCCATCTGTAGAGATGCGATCGCGTTTGATCAAATAAATCGATACACTCGTCGGTTTTCCGTTTATATTGTCATTATCCATGCGATTCGTCGATTGGAGCTGATTGCATACCTCTGAAGCATAGGTGTACTTGGGGGAGGGGGTTACCCTCCTAAATTAGTTCGAAGGAGGGCGGGATTTCCGACCCCCCCCTTGCAATTCAGCCGAAAAAACTGTATTTTAGACCAAAATTTGAATTTTTTTGAATTTCTGCCCAAAATACCGTAATTTTGTCTAATTTGCATATGCCGATTTTTAGGATTTCCGACCTCCCCTCGGTTTTTGGATTTCCGACCTTCTCTCGGGTTTTGGGTTTTTGGATTTCCGTTCTAGGGTTGCCAGAAGTTTGAAATTCCAAAGCAGTACATTTTGTGGTTCTTAGCTGTAAATGGGATCCAAGAGCTTACTCTTCCCCTTTGAATTTTTTGCTTGGATTTGGAAAGGTGATTTTATCCCGTTCTTGTTCCATTTTTCACCTCTTCAAAGCAGGTTTGCAAGCCCTATTCTGTTCAGCGTCGTTGTTTCAGATGCTTAGTCAGGGGCGCGATGTCCGATGGATGTCGAAAAATGGTGACAAGTTTCTAGTGGTGTCTCCCGACTGTCTTCAATTATACACGACGGAGTCTGGTCGACCGACTGTCATTGCTCAGCACCAGATCGGACCATTTCTGCGCTGCTTCGACGTACATCCTATATTTGAGTACCTAGTCGCGTGTGGCTATGCAAGCGGCCGAGTGGTGCTAGCATCGCCCTGTCGAGATGCAAGCGAGCCTGCCACGTACAAATTTGCACATATTTTGCACGAATGCGAACAATGATTTTTTTCAGACTGGCCGGTCGTGAGTTTTCCCGTTCGCATTCGAGACAGTGCCAAGGTCTTGCCTGGAATCCGCAACAGCAGTATTGGTTGGCTGGCGGCTTTGAAAAGTGAGCATGAACGCCGAATACTGTATTTATTCTGATAGTAGCACATCCCCTACTTCGTATTCCGACATCGCGCAAGCATTTTATGCGTTATTTGTGCTCCTTTTCGTTGAAAAGTCTTTTGCTCGCTTTTCTTTCACTTTTTTCTTCAATAAATTACAAATCAATCGAATTGAGATCAAAAATCCATCGTGCTAATTTCGGGCTTTTAAGGGGATCGAAAAATAGTAGCACATGTGCTACTATTAAAATAAATACGGTTGTCTGAGACCACAGGTGTTTTCAGGTCAAAAATTCAGAAGGGTTAACATGCCGTACCCCAAAATTTGCATATATTTGTAAACCGTAACCCAATTTTTGGGCGGGAATTCAAATTTCAGTACTAAAATTTTAATTTCCGCCCTAAAATACCGTAATTTTTTCTCGCCTTCGGCAGGAAAAGGGGAGGGGTTAACAAAAATTTGCTCACTTTGGACAGGGTTAGGGAGAGGGGATTAACACCCCCTAAAAATACCGTAGTTTTTTCTTGCCTTCGGCGGGAAAAGGGGAGATTAACAAAATTCCGCTCACTTTGGACCGGGTTAGCCCCCTAAAAACACCTATGTCGGAGACTGAGATATGCGCACTTTAGGTACAACCGAACCGACTACGCCGTGCTCGTCTACGATGTGTGGTCTCGGCCGGCGAGCGTCATGACCACGTCAACGGTGGACACGGCCTGGCCGGGGGACAGACACGGACTGCACAAGCTGTCGTGGGTGGAAGGATCGACCAACGTCCAGCAGAGCGCCGCCGCCCGTCCTCTCTACGAACTGGCGCAGAGTGAGACGGCGTTCTCGCTGGCATGGTTCACGTAAGTAGTCTGCCTGGGGCCTATTTCATAAATGAATTGCAATTCTGAAAGTTACTATCGGCGCGTCGAAAACCAGGCGGGGTTGCAAAATACCGTATATTTCTGTCTTATCACGGCTAATGTGAGAATTACGGTTTTTAGCGGGAGGACAAAAAATATTGCGTAGTGAACAAAATTTTAGCAGGACGCCAACTCATGAAAATTTGAAATGGTTTGCGGGGCACCCCGACTAGACGCCGACATTTTCATAGTACCATTTGGCGTTCACGTGCGTTCGCTGCCCTGGTTCACGTACGTTGTCTGCGTGTATAAAAAAGAATCACGGCGATCAGTCGGGGGTCCCCCGCTAACCATTTCAAATTTTCGCTTATCGCTGCGGAACAAACGAGCGCAAAAAAATGAGTTCCCGTATTGGCGTCCTGCGAAAATTTTGTTGACTACGCAAAATTTTTCGTCCTCCCGTCAAAAACCGTAATTTCGCGCTAACTGTTATAAAACAAAATGGTACAGTATGCTTGTGACCCGACTGGTTTCGCTGGCGCTGACAGTATAGTGGGAAACTCGGCGATCAGGCGGGACAGTAAACTACGGTATCTAGCACAAAACATAAATATTGATTTTTCTAACCTGATCAAGCAACACAAAATATAGTACTATCGATTTATATGCTGCAATGCTGAAGCAAAAAGACCCCCCCCCGAGTTTCCGATAGTACCATTTGACGTTCACGTGCTTCGTTGCAGTCAACAGCACCGGACGTTGGTGGCCGGCTTGAGCCACCGGTACGTGCGTCTGTTCGACCTGCGCGACACATCCAAGTGTCAGCAGTCGATCGCGACCAAGTCCGTCTTCGGTCTCAGTGTCGACCCCTTCAACGAGCACCGCTTCTGCTGCTTCGTCGACAACACGCTGCAAGTCTACGACCTGCGTCTGCGCAACATCGTCAAGCCCGTCTTCTCCGTCAACACGCCCAACAACGCGCCCATCGTCAAAGTCCAGTGGGATCCCGTGCGCCACAATGTGCTCACTTGTCTCACTAAGGACAGCACTATTATACAACAATACCATCTGATTCAACCGCCCAGCGCCGCCGCTGAAGACGCCGAATACACGCACATGGATAGACATGTTGGCGTAAGTTTACCTACTCTTCACCTCTTTTCTCTTTGACATGCGGGTTTTTAGGTCTCGTTCAACGTGAAAAAGTCGCATGGGCAGGGTCGCCGTACAGTGGCAAGTTTCGACTGGCATCCGTTCGTGGAGAACCGATTGGTAGCAATCAGCACCTTTGATGATCCAGAGAACCTGGTTGTCGATACTACGGTAGTGCAAAGTTGACGTTGACATTTTGCAAACAAAAGAATGAATGCAGGTGTGCGAGCACGTGTCGGTGGATTGGAGTCCGATGGGCGATTTGGTTGCGTCTCTGGGGCACAACATGATGGCCCTCTCCGATCCTAAGTGGCCAGTGCCGGAAGTCGATTTGAGTGTAGTAATGCATCGTCGCGCCACCAACAACTACGGACAAGCCACCGGCGCGAACGCGTTCAGCAGCTGCGTCAACTTGCTGGAAGGCGACGCGGCCGCCGACGACAAGTTGAAATGGTTGTGGCGCTGGATGGACCGACTCGCGACATTGGCGCATAATGACGACTGGCAGTACGAGTGCCGGTAAGTCATCGACTGACACAATGCGTGGAAATCGTTTGAAATGCGAACCCCCGCAGATTTCCCGGCGTTTGTTCGATGATGCGCGCGCGACTTTCGCAGAATGGAACGCGAATGGAACACAAGCAATTACCCGATCAAGGTCTTCCGTCTACTAGGGTACCGTAGTCGATCACTGTCGTCTTTGACGCAATCTTTTCAGGTCTACTTTGCCATGGAACGCGATCGTATCTTGCGCGCATGTGGCTGGGGCAGTTTGACTGGCGATCGCGCGGAGATTGATGTGGTAATCGAAAAGCTGTGCATTTTGCCCAATTCCCACTCCAGAGCGGCCGCCATCGCACTGTTTTGTCTGCGACTGAAAAAAGCCATTGAGGTAGTCGCATTGCTCTTTTGGCGTTCCGCATTGGTGTTTACTTAAACTTGTGTAGATCTTGACGAAAGCGTCCGATGCCGACGACGACAAACACACGCATCTTCGCCTTGTCGCCATGTCATTGGCTGGATATCAAGGGGCCACGGCTATTTGGCCCGACCTTTGCGCCAAATTGTTACCTACGCTCACTGATCCGTATCTCAGGGCGATGTTCGTCTTTCTGTCGTGTAAGTTTCGATTGCACACTCGTTCCGATGAAAAAGTTGACCCGTGTAGTCAGATTTTTCGAACGGTTAACTGGAAATCGATCGAACACCCCTCTATTGAATATCACACACTGTCAAAATCCAAAATTTACTAGTAAACGTCCCACAACACATTTAGTCACTATTGCACATCTAAAATTCTGGGGCTACGGTGCTTTCTACAGTACGCTCTTAACCGTCAAAGAAATGATGAGTATACAGGTCGTATGGACGCGGACACTCAATTCGAGTCGTTGCTGCAGTTGGAAGGATTGGCGCTGCAAGATCGAGTGGCCTTCGCCAGTGTTCATCTGGCGGACCATCCGTTGATTGAATTCTTGGAGCAGACAGCGGCGACAGTGGTCCAGAATGGAGATTTGTGCGGTCTTCTGCTCACTGGCATCAAGTCGAACGACGATTGCGTTCGCTTGCTGCAAAAGTAATCATTTTAAAAAACTCGGCGTCCAGACCGGAGCGTAGTTTACTCAGCATTGCAGCATGTAAATCAATACGCTATGTTTTGTGTTGCCCGATCAGGCCCGCACATATCTTTTACGTTAGGTACCGTAGTTTTTTGCCCGGTCTGGTCACCGTGTTTCCGACTGTACAGTCTGATTCACGGCGACCAGACCGGGCGGAAAAGTACTGTAACTAGTAAAAAATGTGCATATTGATTTTTCGACCCTGATCAGGCAACGCAAAACATAGAGTTATTGATTTATATGCTGCAATGCTGAAGCAAAAGAGCCCCGGTCTGGTGGCCGTGATCTCGATAGTACAACAAAAACTCAGTATGTCTGCTTTAGTTACGTGGATCGAACTGGAGATGTACAAACGTCAGCATTGGTGCTGATCCACGGCGGGTGTATGGCGCCGGGATCGATGGCGACGACGCCAACTCAACAGCAACTGCAATCATCATCGCGCATGACCAGTAGAAGTGCGTCTTCGTCGCGACTGGCCGAAGAAGGGGGGACGGACACGATCCCCGGCCTAAACATGGTCGAAGCTTACTTGTCCTTGCTCAACTCGTGGCGCATGTGGCATCAACGAGCTGTCATCGAATCACTCGTACATGACCGCGCCTGGAACGCTGGCGCTCAGTCCGCCGATTCAACCTCGTCGTTAACTTCCCCTACGCATTCTCGCATTCCCGCTCAGGTATACTGATTTTCATCCATTATATATACACATTATTTCTACGAGAGTTAACCAAATTTAATGTCGTTCAAACAGAAAGAATCATGTTCATGTATTATTTATTATTATGATAGAGCAGGAAAAAACCATTTCTGTTAATTGTCACGCAACGAAATTGACCGCAAACGGTTTCAGTGTACGGTGCGTCTTCAAAATCTGGTTAACTCTCGTAGAAATTAGGAGTATAGTCAATATTTTATACTGGGTAAAAGGAAACGGGAAGGTGACACCGTAACCTGTCAGGCAAAGAAAATCATAAACCCACACTATCGTTGCGGGATTCAGTGAGCATTTGGTTTACATCTCAGCGATACTCAGCGAGCACAAGTTTGTGTCAATAATGAGCGCTTGAGACAAAATCATTTCATTTGTCCGTATTTTCCTTTCAAAACCAAACCCCTCGGTTTTCTTCTTTACCCATGGCCAAATTTTGACTATACAGTGTAGCCCAAAAAAAGGGCCACATTTTGCGCGGTTTTCAATATCTCAGCTTCTGGTGTACTAAACAAGGTCAAATTTTTACCACGTGTACCACAACACTAGTTGGACACGTGGTTAAAATTTTGTCGAAATTGGATGCCCAGTACC
>JAQGCX010001349.1:0-11312 GCA_034700205.1 Plectus parietinus
AGTACCAATTTCAACAAAATTTTATCATAAGATAGAAGGGAACGATGGAATTTATTGTACGAATTATTATTGAGCTTTGATTTATCAGTCACGGGTTATGCAGGCCAATGCTGAACTCGTTGGCCAATATTGAAACCTTGGTCAATTTCCAGCTTTTCAAAAAAAAATGGAAATTGCACTTTTTCTGACTCATTTTTTAGAATGTGATAACAAAAAGTAGAATAAACGTGATCCCCATTTAAAAATAACTCAGAGAAAGTGTCACTTTCATTTTTTTTGAAAAACTTAAAATTGGCTGGAAATTCGCATCTTTTTACGCAAACGATTGGTAAGAGAGTTTGGAAAAACCGATCTTTCTGAATTTTTTATATAACGTTCAGAACGTATAGATGTGCCTTCAGTTAAATTTAGTTTTCGTGAAATTTAGTTAAAAGCGGTTAAAAAGGGTACAGTTTTTACTGGGCCACCCTGTATGTCATTATTGAATAGGGTATAGTATTATTTGGCATTTCTTCGTCGTGGAAAAAGACTCAAAAAGTACATATTTTCCTTCGATGCTTTATGTTTTGTGATAGCCATATTAACTCTAATAGAAGCGCAGTCACCAACAGAAGGGCGCCTTCTGCTTTTTTGCCTGCCGCCGTTCACGTGAAATTTTGTGTCTTTGACATGCATTATGCATAAAGAAGTGCTTGCACCATTCATTTTTGCTATTTTCTCAGAAATATTTAAATTTTACCGAATCAAGATCGAAAGCTGTCCGGAGGATTTTAGAATGCTAAAGGGATTAAAAATAGGAGCACACGCACCTCTACTGGAACAAATACGGTGATTAGCTGAAATGATTCCGATCTGTGAAACTCGATGGTTTCTTCTGTTTTTCGATTATTGATGAAATGGCAATTCATTTTACTTTGGTTTATGGTCTGCATTGGCTAATTTGATTTTTTGACATGGTGTGATCAAATTAGACATCCTGCGGGAAATTTTTCTCGCTTTTTTTCATTTTTAATCATGAATTTGTCGAACCATGTAACTTTTGTTTCTATTAATGAAAATAAATAAAATAAACACTGTTTGATAGAGAATTATAATAGCTATTAAAAAAGTCTAAGATTGTCTTTGAAGATTGAAGATTACTGTCAGTCAGCAATGGTCGTTTGAAAAGTGATATTGGAACTTTTGTCGCACCCTGTAATGGGCGATTTTAGATATTTTTAGTGTTACCACGGTACGGGGTTTTCGCCTTACGGTACGGTACGATACGGGGAACCCCGTACTCCCCGTAGCAGCCCGCCCCGGACGAAAAAATTCCTCGTACTCCCCGTACCGATCCGCCCCGAAGAAAAAATCCCCCGTGCTCCCCGTACCGGCCTGCCCAGAAGAAAAAATTCCAAAAGCTGTTATTATTGAACTTTTCGCTATCTGTATGCATATTTTTTGAGTAAAGAGAGAATAAAACGTAACTAAATCTTAAAGGAAGGTGTAAAATGAGACAAAATTAGCAAAAAAGTGATGATTTTTTTCGAAAATTTTCTGAATAAACAGTACGGAGCACTCGCCGTAGCTTGATTCGGGGTTCCCCGTACCGGCCCGCCCCGGATGAAAAATTTCTGTGCACTCCCTGTACCGACCCGTCCCGAAGGAGAAAATTCCCTGTACTCCCCGTACCGGCCCGCCCCGAAGGAGAAAATTCCCTGTACTCCCCGTACCGGCCCGCCCCGAAGGAGAAAATTCCCTGTACTCCCAGTACCGTTCTCCCCGGAGCATCAGCCCCGTGGTAACACTAGATACTTTCATGCAGAAAGTCGAAAATTATGGTCAAGCACTTGTTTTTTGACTCCCATTATTGCAGGTTCTGTTGTAAGCAACAGAAAACTGAGTCTTTTTTGCACGGGAACATAATTTACTTGTTGTACTACTTTCCGAAAGAGCGCCCCAGAGCGCTCATTAGTATTCGATTTGGGCTCAGCGAAAGTGCCAAAACCTAATTAGCACCCCGGGGCGAACTTTCGGTAAAATCTGGTAGTAAGTACAACACGAATTACAAATTTTTTAAAGCATAGAAATCCTACGGCCAAAGTTTTTGCGGAATCGTCACATTCAAATTTCCTCTAAAGCTTTTATTCTCACTGATTACGGTGTCAGCCATACGGTATACCAAAAGTCAAAAATATCCCAACGCACTTTCATTATAGCATTTTCACAACAGTCAGTAGCCACTGCTTTTTCTGCGAGCAAGCAGGGGAGGGGTTAGAGGAGAAATGCCATCATTCCAGCTTATCCATCTTTATCCTAAGGAGTACTGTAACTACACTCGTTATACCTCAAGGTCTCCAACACCTATGAGAGACCACGGCGCTGCATCTAATTTATCTCGAGCGGCATATTCGCCTCCTAATTATGAAAACCAAGAAAAAACATATTCTTCCCAAAATAATAATTAAAACTTTCGTTAAGGGACATTCCTAGTACGTGTAGCAGTGCTCACTGTTGGATGGGTGTCTTTTTTCAAAAAATACATTTTCATAAACTGTTGACGAACTGGACTTGAAAAGGCAAGCAGAGCAAAAGAATTGACAATCGAAAAGAGATATTGACCGAAATTGATCAGGAAATTGTAAAATACTTGGTCGGTGAAAGGTTGGTATTGAAAGAATGTCCAAGAGATCCGCATATATACCACTGTGTGCAGCGAAATAATCAAACCGATGCAGTGAATGAAACCGATGAGAGACATTTTCAAAGCCACCTTCTCAGTATGCGATATCGCAGTATGACTCTGATAGCACTGAAACAGAAACGGTCGATGTCGACTAGGGTTGTAACGGGGTCGGGCTTGACCCTGACCCCGATGAGGTTCCCGACCCCGACGTCGACTTTTGACCTGCTGTCGGCAGTTCAGTTATCATTTGCTCAAGTCTAGTGTTTTCTGACATGCCGCTACGATTTGTCCTTAAAAAATTTTTTCAGCGGCCCCGACCCGGACTTTATCATCAACCTCGACCCCGATCCCGTAATGCCGACCCCATCCCCGACCCAGGCCCCGACTTTTCCAAAACCCCGACTCCGTTACAACCCTAATGTCGACATCAGTGATGTGCACTGTTCGGTCTTGAAGTGGACCAAACCGTGGCGTACTGAACTGGCGGTTCGGTTCGCGCGGTTCTAGAATTTTTTTTGGCGGTTTTCGCTTTGGTTCCCAGTAATCAGGAACCGTGCACACCACTGGTCGACATAACATACCGTAGTTATTACCGGCGGCTTTAGGCTTAGATTCCTCTGCTACTTCTCTAATTCCAGTTTCGGTATCCAAAATACCGTAATTATTCTAAAATAAGCCCCGGGGCTTCTATTTTTTGATTGCTCTCTAGGGGAGGCTCATATTAGAGACGGAGCTTCAATTAGAGACGGGGCTTCTATTTTTTCAATCAACGAATATCAACAAATTTCAGGCAAAATCTATCACTTTTGGTGATTTTTAGTACAAATATGAGACAAATTCTTATCGTATTCAACGGAAACTTGAACAACAAAGAGTTTTAACTAAAAAAAATGGGGAAATACAGTTTTAATAAGCGCGTGTATCATATAACATGTCCATTTTGACCTGGTTTGCATTTGCTGACTAAGGCTCGGCCAGGGGGAGGGGGCTTCTATTAGAGACGGGGCTCGTATTAGAATAAATACGGTAGTAGATCACACCCGTTTAATTCCTGTTCTGAATCCAGTTTCATATCCGGGAAAGGAATCTAGCCTATTGCCGCGGAGAGTAAAAAACATACCATTTTTCTTATGACGCTTCCCAAAATAAGTGCGTAAAGAAGTAGAATAACCAAAGTTATTGTTTCGCTGAATATAAGAATGTTGTATGTAGCATATTGATATTCTCCGGGCCATATCAAAGATATGGTTCGATTATCTGCTTCAATGGACAGTCCGAATGGCTCGTCTGAAAAAACAATGGGCAAAACCCACAACACTGCGTACAGCCATTGCAAGATAATGCAAAAGCGAAGTGTCTTCCCATCGTTCCATATCTGGAAACTTTCTTGGTTGCATTTTCAACGACAAATTGGAGAGTTTTAATGCAAACAAGAGGTGGGCAAGTTCTGAAACCTGTGCACCCAGGGGACAAACACACTTTTCCTGGGGGGAGGGGAGGTGGAGTGGCGCCACCCCCTTCCCACGTTCGAACAAAAAAATTCTGGGGAGGTAGCGCCATCCCAATACCCCAACTACCCCAACTGCCCATCTCTGATGCCAATGTGTCGACACCATTTCATGTTTATCGTTAGAACTGGGGAGGGGCTGGTAAAGGGGAAAGGGCTTTGCTCGTGTTGGGACCAATGGATCTTTCGGCTCTATGGACCTTTTGACTCCATGGACCTTTTGACGGGGATTCATACCCCAACTGCCCATCTCCGATGCCAATGTGTCGATGATAGCCACGTAATTACAGGTAAATACGGTGTTGTACAAAAAAATAATGCAAATTGTCGCTGTTGACCACCATCAGTAATAGTATACTGAAGGTCAGACCTTTGTTTCTTTTGGTCATTGTTTCTTCAAAAACGAAACTGCTTACCAATCCATGTCTCAATGGAAGGAGGAAAGCAGAAAATCGGTTCAATGCTACGATAAGCATGCCTGCGATTTGCGCTGCAGTAAAACCATAGTCCATAATGTAATATAGATGCGATATTAAACTGCCGTGAGCAATGAACAGCTCGGGAACCCATCCTCTACTGGCCAAATCCATGGTCAGCAGCACAGATACCATCTTGCAAATGTCCGCGATTCCAATGCTTATCATTAAATGAAAAAACGCCTGCTTGAGTAATTCGTCTTTTCTGTTTTTTATCAGAACGATAAGGATCATTGTGTAAATCGGTATTGTTATCAATACCGCGACATCCGTTATATCTCCAATGATTCCGAGAAGTACATGAGAAACCATTTTTAATCCAAGTTTTGCTGCTAATTTCTCTTCTCCAAGACCACAAACAGAGTATTGTGTTCTAAAAGTTTACAACCAAATCATATTGTCTCAACTGTGCGTAAAAATATTTAGAAAGTAAAAAGAGTTTTAAAATGTGTATTTGAAATCTCCTCGAGGTTTGCTTAAAAGAGGACCTCTGGAAAAAAACCACACTTCTGTGATCCATGAGGGCTTAAGAGTATTTGGGCCCTGCTGGAACCTGGAAGGCCCAAATCATAAAGCCGCCACTGAACTTATTCTTCGTATTGCTGCGAAAAACTTAGGAGGACGTTAACAGAAAGGTTACAATGCTTACTGAAGTTTCGGTTTCCAAGGCGTCTGCGATCTTATGAGCAAATATGGAGCAATATCCGCCGCACGCTTCAGCGTCTCTTTCCGTGACAGCAATTATAATCATTGTGTTGGTTGCATTTGAAAATTGTATTTGCTCGCCCATTCTTGGATTGTTATCAAATCATAAATAGACGAACTATCCTGGATCACGGATAAGTGCACACGACCAAACTTCACCTATGACTAAGCAGTAAGCATAGGCGTACTTGGAGGGGTTGGGGTGGGGGCGGGGCTACCCCCAAATTGATTAAAGAAGGGCCTGGTTTCCGACCCCCTTCATTCCCCGCACTCCAAAGAACAGGAGAAAACATTTTCACAAAAGAAGTTTTTGGTACAGATTTTTGCGAAAGTTAGCCTTAGTGCATAACTATGGCCAACTGCAAGTTTTTCCGACTGCTGCAAGTTTTTCCGACCGTGCGCGTCCGTGGTCGACTGTAGTTGATGCCACGGCGGGGAGGTCACCCACAACAAAAAATTAAAACAAAGCTATGCCAGCGTTCAGTGCTAAGCATTTGATGTAATTCGCGTGCAAATTTGTTCCGTTAGGAAACGCGGTTCACTGGTAAATATTTATTTGGTTTTGAAGATTGAGTCACACTTCCCGATGTCATGGCAACACAGATAATTTGCAACTGAATACGTATGTATGTATTCGCATGTTCATTAAGATTAGAGTGACTTCGTTGTGTTTTCGATATTATTGTGGATCATTACAGTATCATGCTGACAGTCATCGCCGTGATCATCTTCACCAGTTTTGTGCCCTTCTGCGGTGTTTGTTGTTCTGCTGTAAATAGAAGGAAGGAGAAGACCAAGTGGAATTTGCAAACTTGATCAAATTTTAGTCGAAACACCTTCAGCGATGGCCATCTATGGTTACGCATTCGCTCACTTGCAATTTTTCACTCTTATTCCTTTTGGTGCTGGCTGCTTCTCATCTGTCTGTTGATGATGTCGTAGAGGTGGTCTGTTTTTCTCACCAATAATCTGTCAATATGGTGGCTCTTCTAACTGATCAGTGGATTCTTTCTGATCAATCAATTTTCGTCGTGAAATGAAAGTGCTGCTCACTCGCCCAATCACTTCTAGTGCTTCGAAATGATATTTCATTCATTTTTCTCCATAAAAATGCTACTTTATCGTTCGTTGGTTTGAGTAGGGTCAAAAATACGGTACTTAATGTGGATTCCGTGTACATCTTTTGTCTTTTGTTCACTTTTTATTCGTTATATCGCAATTTCTTCGTTTGTCAGATGTACGTTTGATGTCAGACTCTAAAAATTTTTATCACTGCGTTTGATGGTTTTAGTTTGGTCCTATTTTGTCAATGCGTATATCGTGTTCCTTTTTTGATGGTTTTTTTCGAAATCATTTGCTATGGTGCTATTTTGATGAACATTTTTAAGAATTTTTGCGGTTTGCTCTGTTAACGTATTATTACAAAAATGGTCTTGTTGAAACGTGTGTACTTTGGAGAATGCACATCACATCGAAGTTTATTGCATATTTGAATCAAAACAGTTGGCAGATTTTTCGTCCGTACCGTGAAATGTGTAAAATATAGTCAGGCATCTTCTCCCTCCCGTTTCCCTTTCTCGGTCGGTCGCTGATTTCTTGCTCAATTTCTTGGGAATCTTTCGAATGTGCGTTTGTGTTGAATTATGGTACAACTGATTTAATTTTTTCATTCATTATAAACAATGCCCGCGTCCTCCCTACTAATTGTGACAATTATTGCGGAAATCCATGAAACATTGACAAATGAGCAATGTTTATTAACCAGTAGGGCAACGATTGCACGTTCTTGGACAATGTTGCGTCATGAAAGATACGTAGAGGGGCTGATTACATTGTGCCACATTTATCGAGCACTCTCCAAGATTATCGACGCATTTCGTTGTAGTCGTAGATGCCGCACCTGAAAAATGCGGCACTGTATTTGACGCGAAATTGAATACTCTTGTGCTTAAAAAATTCAAATTTATTTACTGAGCAAAAACGTGTGTCTTTGTTGTAATAGGAGTAGGAAGGGGTGGGGCGCACGATGTCAGAGGAGATGAGGTGGGAATTGGTGTGGTGTGTGCCAGAGGTGGGCACCTCAAAACGGCTGGGGGGATGCAAATTTTTTTTCCTCATTTTATCCAGTGCTCGTCGCTTGTCGATTAAAAAAAAAAGTCGCCGGTTTTAAAACCTCATTCTATCCAGTGCAAATTCAAAAAATTTACCTATTTAGGAAGCGATCACAGGGGGACTCTTATATTGCTCGTTTTTTTGCACCAAAGTTGCAAACCCGTCTGGGGGGGCACACCCCCTCCCCTCCACGCCCACCTCTGGTGTATGCATGATAAGTCTTGTGCATACCTGTAGCCAGGGAGGGTTACCTCCCCACAACCCCCCACCCCGGCTGCGGACTTCAGTTACAAGTATGGTCTCCTGTTTTCAACAAAGCAATTTCTGAATGCCCTCAACTGCCTACATAGAAAAATATCGTGTCTGTTTCTGCTTCACTCCAAAAATCAATAGAGGTGCACTGAGAACAAGTTTCATTTTGGAGATACAACTTCATGGGAGGGGAGGTGCTAGTAGTGGGGATATACCAACAAAACCTGGAAAAATTTCTGAATATTTTGGGCGCATTGTCGAACTGGAGGGGGTATTGGACAGTAAGGTGACTACTGCATACCCATTAGCTTCATAGTCATACCCATACCTGTAACCGGGGGATCTAGCTACACCCACCCCCCCTTCGCCGCCGAGGGTGGCCAAAAAAAGTTGAATTTTTGAATTTTGCGCCAATCCCGACACGAAGTACCGTACCCGGTCGCCGATCGGAGTGTAGCTGGCCTCGGGCCAGCGTTACAGGTATGGTCATACCCCTCGACCAGACACGAGCAAGACGGCAACCTCTTCGGAGTTAAAAGTTTTTTGAAAAATACTACCAACCCAATGTAATGTCATTATTCACTATATTCTATAGAAGTGATTCGCCGAAAAATAATACACAAAAATGACAGGGAAAGTGGACTTACAGCAGTCGCAGGTTTGGTCAGCGTTGACGTTGGCGACATTAGGGGGAGGGCAGAGACCATTAATACACGCTGAAATATTTGGTTGATTTTGATGTGAAAAAACTGCAGAGGAAATTGACTCACGTCCAGCCAGGGCTCTGCCTGTAGGACAAGTAGCTTGCATCACCTCTATTGACACTGCAACCAACACCAGAACAACGATATTAGCCAATGAATTCATCTTAAAATTCTGAATATAAGCTGACCGATAACTCTTATGGTCGTATGTATTTCTGCGGAACAATTCAGGCAATAGCCGCGTTTTATAGGATTTTTAAACCGATTACATTATACCTTGTCGTCATGGGACCACACCGCCCCCTTCAATGACGTAAGATCAAATTTTTTGAAGTGTTTGCACTATTTAATGAGCGCTTTTTATTCTATTTGATCATACCAGTGGTGGATCATGTTTGCACATTTGTGGTGGTAGTTTGATCCTACCGCCCTGAAGGACATAGCAATCAAGAGTACTTCGTGCTGTGGTTTAAACTGAGACAGGAAACTATAATAACATTCTATATCAAGTTAATTCACGACACGAAATAAAATGTGTTGCGCGCTTTATATCATCTTTCCGATGGCCTAAACAGCAGTCGGTTCAGATCAACCACCGAATCGGACCACAAATGGTGAAGACTATATTTCAGCGGCCTATATATGAACCAGGCGCGAAGCTAGAACTCGAAGGACGGGGGGGGCATCCTTCTCTCTTTTTTCGGACGGCAAAACGACGGGGTCCCTCCAAGCTTCGCCCCTGATATGAACGATGATGGACGATGATGAGATGACGTTTTTTAATTCCTACATGCAAAGTAGATTAATTTTGCATATTTTGAAGGCATTCAGTTTTTGCTTTCATGAATAAAATATAATGTATTGACGTCATTCCAACGATAACATATTCTGGCGCTTTTGCAAAACTGGTTTGCACTTCAGTGCACAGAAGGCAGCATTTGTTAAATTATGCTCGTTCGTTGCAGTGTCTCCCACAACCATAACCCAAGAAACCTCTTTCAGGTAAGGAAGCCCACAGATTACCGTATTTGTTCTAAAATATGCCCATGGGTTTCTATACTTTGATTATCGAAATTTGTCAATTTTCAGGTTGCGAATTGCTGTTTTTGGTCGTTCAGAGTCGACATTTTGAAAAAATAACGATATTCTCTGCAATTCAGGCAGAATTGCCCAAAGATACAAGATAATACTACGTTGCAACGAAAGTTTTTGTGTATAAAGCAAAGCACTATTTTGTATTTATGCACAAAAACTTTTGTTACAACCTAGTATTACGTAAAATCGTGGTTTTACCACAAAGATGCCCTAAGACGACAAAAAATCGATAATTTAATAGTAGCCCAAGGGCAGGCAGGCGCGAAGCTAGAAACCGATAACTGGGGGGAACCAGGTACCTCTCCAAGGGGCAAATCGTAAATTTCAAAGGGAAGAGCCTTATCATTTTTTCTGATCCCCGAAAATCGGGGGACTGGCTAAGCCCCCCACCCAGCACCCTTCGAGTTTTGCCCCTGCCCATGGACTCCTATTGGAGACTGGGCTTCTATTTTTTTCAGTCGCTCGCAACCCTTGGCTTATATTAGAGAGTAGGTTTCTATTACAGATAGGGCTTGTTATAGAATAAATACGGTAATTCGTTTCTCAATCAAAATCTGAGTGGTATTATCATGTGTGGCATAATCGCTATTAGTTTCAGCTTGATTCGATAAGAATTAGCAAATCTGTAGCGATTCAAACATCTACAGACTTGGTTGGGCCACCCTATAAATGAATTATTTGCTTTTCATCGGTATCGTCATTCCCGTGGTTGGAGTATGACTTCGCTCGACTGAGAGTCAATTGCGAGGAAGAAATTAAAATTAGACCTGGCATGCTCGACATTATGTCTACGATTTCTGGTACGGGTCTTCATATTTCTAGATTATAGCGTGACACCTTTCTCCCGTAAGCCTCTCTCGATCAATGTTTTCTATCGCAATTTTTGGCAAATGTTTGATTGAATGTGCAGGTCTATTTGTTGAATTATGGCTTATTTATTCAATTTATTTGTGATTATTTTGCGTAAAACAATAAACAGTAGCTAATGAGCAATGTTTATCAACCAGAAGAGCAGCGATTGCATGTTCGTGGACAATATTGAGTCATGAAAGATACGTAGAGGGCCTGATTACATTGCGCCACACTTATTGCGCAGTCTCCAAGATGATCGACGCATTGGGTAGTGGTCGGTGTGCCTGTCGAGCCTGGAAACATTTGATATACCTATTTACGCACAAATACAAATTTTACTGGATGTCACTTCGAATCCCAGGAACTTGTTTATTTTTTGGCATGTGAGTTTGATAATGGAAGTGTTGTTTAATAATCGTGCACGTATCTGAGCAAGGTTGGACTCAGGTCCGGATTTAGAGTCGGTAAAAAGTCGGGGGGCCCTGGGCCATATCTTAGCAGGGGGTCCATTAACAGGGGCCAAATCGACAGAGGGGAGGCCCGAGGCCCCCTGACTCAGGAAAACCAGAGGCCCTGGGTCATATAATCCAAATGGCCCCTGGTAAATGCGCACTTGGTTGGACCCCGATGACGTAGCCTGTGTCGACTTTTGTAGCCTTACCGTACTCTAACATGCAAAATTTTGCGTGAAAATTCAAATTTTGTATTGAAATTTGAATCATCGAAATCACAAAAAAAATCCAGTGACGTATGGCGAATCTTCTTCAATTTGTGATGTATGTCAAATACGCATACCTGTAACGCTGGTCCGAGGCTGGCTACACTCCGACCGGCGACCGAGGGGGAGGGAGGTCGCCAAAAGTACGATACTTCGTGTCGGGATTTTGGCGCAAAATTCAAAAATTCAAATTTTTTTGCGGCCTTCGGCCGCAATCAAAGGGGGG
>JAQGCX010001350.1:0-11310 GCA_034700205.1 Plectus parietinus
TGGCCTCGGACCCCAGCTCCAAGTATGCAAGCGGATTTTAACCGGGTCCCGCCCCTTGCGACTCGTCGCAAACGTAAAAGTTGTTCGAAAAATGGGTATCGCAAGTTATGCATTCGGGGCCACCCAATCCGATCAGTACACGATGTACGTACAGCTCGATTAGTTCGCCTGCTAAACAGGATATTTGGGAAAAGCAACATGCTTTGTTCCGTTTTCCATTAATCGACATAAATACACTATTGCAAGTTCAGTTGCGCAATTTAGTATGATTGCTTGGGATCTAATCGACGGATACTAGTTAAAATATTAGTTACGGTACCGTTGTTGGGCATGCTGTGGATTTGGTTCATTATAGACGGTCATGTTACCATCACCAGTGCAATGTGTTGCAGGTCCACTGATTGTTTGAGCAGTAATGCCTTTGTTTCCTCTGATGGTTACGCTGTCCGGTTCTTTTCTCAATAAATATTTTGAATATTATTAATCTGCTTAAACGCTTGAAAGCACGAAAGATAAATTCAGTAAATAATGAATGCTTTCACCGACTCATGCAACTGCAAAAATCTACACTTTGCAGCTTCACAGCCCGAGCATGAAAACATTAATACCGTATTTCTTCTAATAGGGCGACCCTTCTAATAGGGCAACCTTCTCTAATAGTGCGACCTCCTAGCGACGGATCGAAATATAGGGCGACCCTCTCTAATAGCGCGACCCCTCCAGCAGTACTATGAGGGTACGGTAACAAAAGCAGCCCGAAACGGTCGTTTTTTTCGTGTTTATCAATATTATTACGTCAAATGTCTCATTTTGTCTCATAATTGGTGCAAGATTTGGTGAAACAGGAGCAATGTTGACGCATATTTAGATACAAACGAAGCATTTTGCCGACGAAGGGGGGTATATACCCCCAATACATGAACCCAATTCAAATCCCACTGAGTTCATCAACCCACTGAAGTGATAAAATCGATAGTCGTCATATCGGATCTCGAATTGTATGATGTTGCATGAAATTGTATATCAAGTTGCTAAAAAAACGTATTTCCGACGTTATTAGCGCCCGAAAATATCAAATTCACATTGGATAGAATGATGTTTTGAAAAAGTTATATGACAGGCCATAGCTCCTCCTCACCCCAAGCATAATTATGATGCCCTCCTCTGGAAAACGGCCGCAGTTATTGTCTGCTATGTTCTTCTTTTACATATGTGTTCTAAAGAGATAAAAAGTGAGATTTTAAATCCTATTTTCAGACCCAAATCGTGACGATCCTGCAACGGTTTAATGCCTGAACCAGTCAGTACTATTTTTATAATAATAACAGTTGTTTCCGTGCTCGTAACGCTGCCAAAACATCTGGAAAATACAGTGCAACTCCTAAATGGAGCGACTCGGTTTGAAAATCGATTTCACACTCTTCAACTGACAATCATGAATAATTTGTCGCATTCGCTGCACCGAGAATGGGACGGCCAGGGAACGTACTTCAATTCTGGTGTCAAGTTCACTGATCCACCGTTTGAAATCCCGCCAAATCAGGTACTGTAATGGGTATGAGTAAAATGTATGCAGGTCGAATGCAAATTTGGTAAAAACTTAATCATGTTTTCGGATTGAAAGCGGATATTGTGCGCTCGACAGAAGAAAATGAACCAAAAATTGACGTAAATTTTAAGAGTTCGAACAGATCAGAAGAAGAGCTGATCTTTTTTTGGATCTTACGCTCGAAATCCATTTCTTTAAATCCGTTAACTAAAAGTTCGTTAATGACCCATTAACAAACAGATATTGCAGTTAAATTTTTATGAATTTATCGTTAAATTAATTAATTGTTTTTACCGAAAATATATCGTTATTTTATGCTGAAATTTACGAAATTTTTTGCTTTTTTCATGCGATAACAAAAAGTGTCACAAAATTTGGAGAAAAATATTACAACAGTCTATTTTTTTTAATTTTCAGGGCATAAGCTGGCTTGTGGCGAATGAACAGGGATCAATCCTCACCGGAGTTTCGGGGAGTATCAAATATTACATCGGTGATTTGACGGAAGATAAAGCTCTGTACATTGGATTTAGTCACCCGTAAGTTTCCATTGTAATTTTTAAAAAAATTTTTTACAAGGTTTGAACACGTTTTCGTTGTTTAAAGAGTAAAAACACGCAGGCCCGCTGGAAAATCAAATGGAGGGCCGGGGGCACGGCCAAAAATGTGAAGGGGAGACCCTTACCATTTTTCGACCCTATCTTTTTGGAGGGCAGGGCCTGTAAATAGGTAAGAGTCCCCCCTTACCATTTTTGGCGGTTTCAAAAATGGGATCGAGGGCCGTGGGCACGTGCCCCATGTGCGCTCACTATAATCCGGCCCTGAAAATACGAAATGCATACGTGATGCAAAGTATGTAAGATTTGAGACAATTAATTCAATATTCAGTCAATTTATCGCAGCTGAGACATAAAATTTAAGGTCAAAATTGAACAGAGACATGAGCACAGCACAATTATTTACAGGCAAATAACTATAGTATTATAGTAAGCCTTCAGTTAACAGCTTGTGTTGCAAAAGATGTTGCGTTTATACAGAAATTTATTGCAGTTTTTTGGGCAGTTATAAACATTCGATCGCAGTACAGCCATCAACTACTACTGTTCAATATGCATATAATATACTAGATGATGACAACTCAAAAAAGTATCGTCAAAACGGCTACATTATCACGGCCGAGTCGCAGAAATCGAATCAAGGCGCTGACAGACATTTTATTTTCACGATCTCTGAAGAAGAAGAAGGGCTCCCATGGATCACAATACTGATCGTTCTTGTTGTTGTTGTTCTCTTATTTTGCTGCTTTGCATTTTGCTGCTGTGACTAGGGTTGATTTCTAGCGAATTATGCTAATGAAAAAGATCGCGAACATTTAAAAAGTCAATTTTATCGAAATAAGAAAATGCATAAATTCAGCATCACCGTCAGCAACGTTAAAGTATACCGAGTTAAAGCTCATCTTATATCAAACACATCAGTAGGACAGTTGGCATCGTTGTGTTCTCAGAAGCGGGACACCGAGAATTTTTTTTTCACGTACGAATTCCCAAAAAAGAACTTTTTATTTGTCAACGACTCCTGATGCTGAATTTATGCCTTTTCTTATTTCGATAATATTGACTCTGAAATTTCCACCCCCCCCCCCTTCGGAACAGGAATCCTTCCTCTAGATCAACTGTTTTCCTCATCGTAAAACGGATTCTAATTGCAAAAAATTAGACAAAAATAATCCAAAAAAATTTAGCCGAGATCGACTCTTCGAAATCTTCATTAAAGCAGAAAATATTTAAGAACTCACGAAACCCTTACAAGTAAGCAAAAATGACGAAACGGACTCGTAAACACTAGTTTTTAACAGTCGCGCTGATCGGGACTGTACGCCAAGGACAGACATGGGTGTGGGGGTATGGGGGTATATACACCCCCCCAAAGGACCTCCATACCTCGGCCAAAGTTGGTTGGGAGGGTATGGTCAAAAATTTTTGAGATTTTGGCGACCTTTTTTTTTTTTTGGTCCGGACAAATGTTTTTTTGCGAAATTTTACACTAGATATTATGAGGGTCTGATCTTGGGGGGTATATATTCGCATCTTACGCTCCTTCACATGCAAACATTTTTTGGAATAATAGGAAAAAGGTAATAAAAAGAATTATGTCAATCAGACTTTATTGTCTATTATCTTGTTAGAGAAAGCTCTATTGCATCAATGATTGCACTTCCTTTTGATCCTCCTAACGATTTGAAAGTAGTTAAGAGGGAAAGCGAAGCAAAAACTGCATGATAAATAGTGAAATAATAGTGTTTCCATGCCATTTACTTGTTTGCAAGAGAAAATTGAAAAAACATGCATTTCCTGATATTTTTCGAAAAAAATCAATATTTCGAAATATTTCGTAATAGTCCTGATATTTCTTAGAATATCAGGCTCCTGTTATTTAATTCCTGATTTTTTTGGGATTTTAGTACTGTTATTTAAATTCCTGATATTTTTTAGTATATTAGGATCCAAATTTGTTTGATACACTGTTCGATACACAAATTAAACAGGTCACTTAGCGCAACGCAGGCAATTTCCGGTTTAAAGCAAGGAATCTTCTTCGCAAACATTGACCGCTCTCAGCACACCCAGGCGTCAGGCGACACCATAAGTATTACAACATCACTGGCTCAAACAATTCATTGCAATTTGTGGGTCAATTTGCGGGGAGTGCAAGGGGGTACAATTTTCGAAGACCATCTCAAGGGAGTCTCTGTACTTATCTCTCCAGTGCCCACCTCTGCTTAAACGTCAATTGACGAAAAAGACGCGAAAAGATTGCATTACCTGCTCTGCAAGCAACAAGTGATGATGCGTAATATTGTGAAGCACAGAATTTGATAGACTGTTCGATGCGCAAATCAAACAGGTCAATCAAACAGGTCACTTGGCGACATCATGAACCATCATAAACATCATCATCCCTTACGACATCATTAAACTCTATCATTTCTGGAATTGTTTCAATTAGAAACTCTTTTGTTATGGATCGATTTACGTAAAGTGGCAATAGGAGAAAATCTTCACTTCGAATTTTTGTGGTGTGCAAATGCCATTGGGGTACAACAAGTCTTTGTGTTGTAGCCTGTTCTGCTTTTCCTATTCAACCCCCCCCCAGGGTTTTTATGCTAGAATCTATCATTTCCAAAAGTGTTTCAATTGAGAACTTTTTTTATGGACCGATTTATGTACAGTGGCAATGAGAGGTAAACTTCACTTCGAATTTTTTGACAAAATTAGGGTTTTTGATGTTGTAGCCAGTTTTGGTTTTCATATTCAACTTTCCCAGGGTTTTTTACACTAGAATCCATCATGCGAAACAGTGTTTTATTTAGAAAATATTTTTGTTATGAACCGATTTACGTACAGTGACTATAAGAGGTAGACATGTGTCAGCAGATGTGCAACTTATATAGAAACGAAAAGCAACCTTTTTTGACCTTTCATTATAACTTATAATCAATAGGCAACATATTTGTACGCTTTGTGTTGAATGAAGTGTATTCTTCAAAAGCAATATACAAAACAAAATTGAAACAGAAGGCAAAAACAAAAAATTGAAGAACCCGTACTGAGATTTGTACCATTGTGACGCGGACATCTGATCCACTAGACCACCAGTGCACAATGACAGAGTTTGCTGTGCTTTTCTTGATCTTGCCTGCTTGCTGAGAGTGGACGCGTGAGCGTGGTCATTCTACCGTAACCATTAACCTACGGCCGATTCGCGCAGCCGATAAAGAAAAAAAAAGTCCGGTAAAGAATGAACACGTTTTTGTATCGTAACCGCACATTCATTTTTTGAATTGGAGCCATTGTCTGCAAAGTGAGCACAGTGCAAATATTGGTTTATTTTGGTTCAACTGATGGTACAGGGTGGATGGAAAGTAACGAGCCTTTTTGTTTCTTGAATAACTTCGCTAATTTTGCACCGATTTGCTTGAAACTTTAGAATTTTGTTCTCCAGAGAGTAGCAATTTTTTCAAAAAACAATTTGTGAAATTTTGTCAAAGTATGGTCGAGATATGATCTCTGAAGTTTGTAGGCAATTTGCATGCAAAAAGCAAAAACAACCAAAGAACCTGAAACCAAAGAACAAAGCTGAGAAAAAACTAATTTGTGCCTGCGTCCTCCCTGCAAAGCAGCTGATTTGTCAGCAGCCATAAAGCGTATACGTGAGAAAGTTAATATTGGTTGTGATATGCAAGATATCACAAAAATTTCCGTCACTTATTAAATCTTTCAAAAAATACTCGAACAATCAACCAAGTGAGCTGAAATTTGGTTTAGTAATTGCAAAAGTCATGAGGTTTTTTTGAAAAAAAATTGAATTTGATCACAGTGTTGCCAAGATATGACTCTGCAAAGACAACCGCCAGTGTTTTGAGACACAGATGTGGGCACGGGCTGCACGAAGATCACTGAGAGCTCGTTGTCAACCAAAACTTTACCGTTTCAGCTGACCTTTACCTTTTTGAGTAGAGAATAATATCAGCTACAAAAGCAAGGGCGAAGTCCATTGCAGTTTGTCACCAATCATTTGCTGGTCACGGTAGCAATGACTGCTGTGATTGTCATTCCAATATTAATTCTCCTGCTGTAGCACCATCGTAACCCATAAAACGTAAGTTCCGATCAGAATAAAAAGATGCCGTGCATTTTGCCGTGCATTAATGGCAATTACTGGAAATTCTTTCGCAAAAATATTTCCACGTTCCCCTGACGAGGTAAATTATTTCTGTCATTTCATTCGGTCGGCATTTATATCGGGCATCTGCGATCAAAAGACTGAAAAATAATGACAATGTGCCTGCGCAGAATAGTCGTCAAAGAGCGAATGAACGAAATCATGAGCGAACGAAATCATGACTTATGATAGACAGTTACAGGGAAGGCATAAGGGCCGCTGTCTGCCCTTTATTTGGACAATCCCCATCCCCATTACAACCCTAATCCCAACCAAATTCAATAATTTTTTCAAAACAATTCTTATCGTCTCGAGAGCAGAAGGGAGAAATTTCAGTGGACTGTTCACTTATGCGCAGGGATGCTTTAAATTGATATCGAAGTTTCTGGCACGCGCACACGGTCAAACGAAAGTTCCGATAAGAATCAAAAGATGCCGTGCATTAATGGCAATTACTGAAAATTCTTTCGCAGAAAAATTTCCACGTTCTCTTGACGAAGTAAATTACCTCTGTCATTTCAAATGGTCGGCATTAATATCGGGCATCTGCGACCAAAAGACTGAAAAATAATGACAATCTGCCTGCGCAGAATAGTCGTCAAACAGTGACAGAATCAGACCAAATCATGACTTATGATAGACAGGTATAGGGAAGGCATAAGGGGCGATGTCTGTCCTTTATTTGAACAAAGCAAGCATACCTGTACCTAGCCACATATTGGCCCCCTAGCCGGACCCGTTTTGTAGCTAGCTACATGCACCCCCCTCCCCTCTCGCGTTCGGACTGGACGAGCACTTGATAGAATGGTCCTAGACCGTAAAGCGGCCGCTAACAGGTAAGGTTCCCCCTTATCATTTGACTGAAGGCTGAAAAAAATTTGAATGTTTGAATTTCGTGCCAAAATTCCGACACGAAGTACCGTACCCCGGCGACCCCTCTCCAGATCGCCAGTATGTAGCTGATCAGGTATGAAACCGTTACAGGTATGAAACCAAGGGACCAGTGCATATGTGCATTCGTTCTTTTTCTTGCAGCATTGCTTGTCATCAAAGCAGAAGAGGGAGAAGAAGATCGGCATGAGCATCACAGCAGTCATCATTAGCGGCAGATACGCATTACTTCTGCATGACATCATTGTGACATAATCAGTCGATCCCCTGACGAGATAAATTACCTCTGTCACATGTGATTTGCACTGAAACCTGTGATTTGCACTCTGCCGATGGTTTTTGTTCTTATCATGGTAATATTGCAAGGCTGGAATCATAATTCAAAATTAACAGAAAACCGCCTACTGTAGCAACGTCCTTCCCATAGAAGCCTAAGCAAGCGGTATTCCCAATCAATAAATTTTTATCTCAGGTTAAACGATGCTCACTTCTCCAAGCATTCGAAATTATGTGAGAGAGATGACGTCATCAGTAGTTTGCAAAAACAGAACGTGAGTTGAGCTTAGTCCATAACATAGATGTGGATTGGCTCAGTGCTAGATGATACGTAATTGAACTGAAATTGCTGTCTCTAAGCTTCAGCAACGGATTCTGAACTGCCTGATGACGCATAGTGGGAGACCCTTTTGATCAGGAACTTTGCATCCCCATGATCTGGCCCTGCTGGCTAAGTCGACGCACTTGTATTGCCGTTTTCATTGCTGCAATGGTGATAATTGAGTTTTGCACCCACGAAAACTCATACATCATGCGCAGGGCGCACCTTGAGGGGTCAAATCTTTTACTAAATGTATTCTTACGTGCAACGCCTCTTAAACGCACGTCGAGTACCAGCAATCCCGGATCCTTTTTACCGTTCTGCGGAATTGTTCCCAGAATAGCGGTCAGACCCTAGTTGTACGAGTTGATGCGAGCATTCCGCGACGTGTGTTGCGCGATAAAAAGTGAATGATTTTTAAAATTCTTTAGCTCGACAACGAAGCAACGAAATTGGCTAATTCTTTTTGCAAATGAAAGGTTTAAGATCAGATTTGGTCCGGAATTAGCGCAATGGCATACAATGACCTACCGAATCATTTTCAAGGCAAAAAACGAGCACTTGCGTTGGCCTTAATTTTTTTTACAAAAAGTAGTTTTCCACAGAGAATTTGATGCTCTTTCATTCTACATGAGCATGTGTGTGTGACTGGGCAACTACTGACAAATAAAAAGAAAAAAACTCTTTTTATGGGTGTTTACAAAAATTTGAAATAGCCGCAAAATGAGCAGTAAATGCTGAACTCTGATGATTAAAAAAAGAAAAATTTAGAATTTTTTTAATGCCTTCCACTTGGTTTATACCTCATGTCATTCTGATTTACTGTTCAAAATATCCGCTGTTTTTACGATTTTCGAATGGTTTAGCTCGTCAGAAATGTTTTCAAGTTTATTTGTGAGTTAAGTGCCACATACTTTGTCTTCTCTGTTTTTGCCGTCATGAAACGCAAGAACGTTGGGTTAAAGTATAGACACTCAAAGCATTTAAAAAATCGCCAGTTTTTGCGAACTGCTCAATGAATAGTTGTTCAGCAAAATCAACAATGAAACCGCTGAAAGAACGTACTTGATTGCGCTCGGCAGGATGTTAAAGGCACTACCTCTTGGCACCAGTTAGCACAGGTCCGAATGGACGAGGGGTAAATTGTGTTTCGAAGTCATGCAATGTAGAAAGGCTGTGCGTTTCGGTTTTTGATGACAACTATTTCTTAGAGCTTTATTTATTCTACCACTACGTGGCGAAAACGTTTTTTTCGCCTTCGAAAACACCTTTGATTTCATTCGAATAATAAAGGTAGACAGAAATATTGTAACTGTGGCAGAAGTACAAATCGATCTACATTTAATGCACTCCATCAACATAAAACAGTGCTCATTAACGGAATTCGTTGTCAAAAATATGAATCTAAGACACAAGACATGTGGTGTGGCATGTCAGTTCATCTCAACATACATCACTGGAGGTCACACCGAATTTTTTATCGAATTTGAGAGCCAGTTGCTTGATCACCATCCTCGATGACCAAACCAGCTTCGTTAGAATCGAGCAATAGTCTTGTACACGTACAGCTCTTTCTGGTCGCATTTGAGTCGTCGTCTCGTCCGACTCCACTCAATTCAAATACTTTTCTTTGAATTAGCGAACTGGAAATTAAAAAAGGTAATTCTTTGAAAGATTCATTTCCCGACACGTTGAAGCGTTGGGGGGTACGGTCATTCGACGTGAATCTGATTGTATGTGTTGTAGCGGGATCGATGACCCAGAGGGAGCGATGATCGAGACATTTTTTGTTTGGGTCTTCGATTACGCTAGCGTTTTGAGAGGCCGCCTAATTATGCAATGTCCGTGAGTGAAAAGTGACAAGTTGGTCTCTTTAATAGCATCGCTATGTCAATGGAACAAATTGGACAAAACAAAGAACTGGAACACAGAAACACATTGAAATTTTCGTCACAGAAAAATTGTCCTCATTGTAAAATTTAAACACAGAGAAATTGACGTCATTGTAGAAACAGGAAAACTAGTTAGACAGATCGCAAACTTTTCCCAGGTGGCATTTGGAGCTACATTTCAAACCGCCTCTGAAGCAGGGACAGTGTTTCTTGTTCAAGCAATGACCTTTTGCAGTGAGATTGCATTTTCAGATCGTACGGCCCAAGTTTAAAAGGGTCAATTAAGAAGATTTCTCCATTTTACAATCGACCACGCGGAAAGACTGAAAATGAAAACGGACAAAAAGGTATATCTGGACGAAGGAAAACGAGATTGGGAACTTGGAGTGGAAATAAGGTTTCAACTATCGTTAATTGTGGTACCAATTCCCAAAAACCCAAAGTCCCAAAAACCTTTAACTGCTCGGAAAGTTGGAACACCATAAAATGTTGGACGCGTCATATTGAATTAGACCTCCTATGTCACATGAAACTCACCTCGATCAAGCTAAGAACTCCATGCTCAGTTACATGATTCCTGTGACTGTTTTCTTCTATTTCAATAATGAAACCATGTTCCTGTTCATTAAAGTGTTTGGTCAAGTTAGCTAACGCTTCGTCAATGATTTGTAAACGCGGACATATATTCAGTACACCAGTGAAGATCGGCAGGAGAGATCTCTCTGTAAAAACGTCTCCTGCTGATCGTGATATGTTTATCTGTTTCGTTGCTTTGCAGCGCTTAAAGCCCACGAAATTTGCAAAAAATGTAGTCCGTTCATTCTCCGTCATGCCAAGACGTAAAGGTGCGACGCCTGTCTTAGCATGAAGGCGCTTGTTGACAAAGGAGTAAAAACATCTGATATTCGCTGAGTTTACCATTTTCGTTTTCACTTTAGTGGCGTGTTTCTGAATTAGATCTTTGACATCTATGGCACATTTATCATATTGTTTTTCTGCGTCAGTGAAAGGGATGCCACAGGCTTTGGCAAAACGCCATTTTTTATACAATCTCTGTTTTTCTTTTTGAAGGCGGATGATGTGACTGGAATATTCCGAGATTTTCACATGTGCTTTCTATAAGGACACGGCAGCATCACGAATAGCATAAATAATATCCAAAGTTATGTTGTAGCAAAGATTTAAAACATTTGAAAAGTCCATCAAACGACTCCAATCGACTTCAGAAACTTTTGCGTTTACTTCACTAAAGTTAGTTTTAACGTAGTTAAAATATGGAATCTTCTCTTCTTTATTGAGAGCACTAGGTATTTTGAATACTACTGAGTTATGATCGCTAGTAGAAAATGGTAGGTCAACTTTAACATCGATTATGAAGAGAAGGTCATTGGACAGAACCAAGTCTAGAATATTATCAGAGAAAAGCGCTTTTGTGAATGTTGGCTCGCAAACAAATTGATGAAAATTATTTTCCAGGAAACAATCCAGAAGAATATTATGGCAAGCATTAGAAGCCGTTGACGTGTTCCAGTCAATAGTTGACAGATTAAAATCGCCCACAATGACCGTTGGATACAGTACTTTGCAATATTTTGTTATTATGTCTGACGTAGCAGTACATTTATTCGCATCTGATCTTGGTGGCAGATAAACAG
>JAQGCX010001351.1:0-11287 GCA_034700205.1 Plectus parietinus
ATGATGGGGTCTCGAAACGGTAACTGAGTTTTTTGGTTCAAACTCAGTTGTTGGAAGTGCCCGTGAAGAGCCTAATTGAATAACAGCTGCAGTCAAATTGAACGAACCTCGTGGATTTTCCTTCGCATGGCACCGCGTCGCTGCCGGTCGGTGAAGGCGCCCATCCGTTCCTTGAATACCCGCTGCTCTTTCCCAGCATTATGAGTCGTCTCTGAAAAGCAAAGAATAAGTACTGCTACAGTTTGATCGACAATGTGCAAGCAAATTCTGGGAATCTCACCAAATGGTAACCCGCTCAACTGACAGGATGTTCAGAAATACTGGAGGAGGAGGCAGTCTAAAGAAGGAAAGGCAAACGTCATAGCTCAGATGACGCAAAGATAGAGATAATCTGTCATTTATCCCCCACTCTGACCGATGAATAGAAGCAGGCAGCTATTTTGGTTAATTCGGAGAAAATGTCAACAATACGGTACATAAATTTCTCTCC
Source organism: Plectus parietinus (assembly GCA_034700205.1). Classification (NCBI taxonomy): domain Eukaryota; kingdom Metazoa; phylum Nematoda; class Chromadorea; order Plectida; family Plectidae; genus Plectus; species Plectus parietinus. The sequence goes on from JAQGCX010001351.1 coordinate 491, forward strand.
TCCTAGCGAGAATACTTTGACATTAAAAACAAAAGATGTTTTAAAGATTTCAAAAGTGAGATGCTTTTATCCATTATATTATTTCCATGGCGATCACCAAACTAAACCAAATTCAATTTCAATTTCAAACTGACCAAAAAACGGAAGACTTTTAAACAATCGCATTGAAGAGAAGACTTATCAGTTTCAGAGTGGAATTCAAATTCTAGTATAATGAAAGGACCAACAAAATGTTGACAAATGCGTGCATCCGCACGTACACATTGGCAAGACAAATTGTTCACCATTGAGTGTGAAAGAATGAAGTCTCACGGGACCTAAAGCGCGCAATGACGCCACCGTGAGCACACACGGATACCTTATCACCAATAAGTATGTACGTGCTTAGTACGAACTTCTGGCTACTACCACCGTCCACATGGGGTACATAGGATGAAAGTTGGACAGTAAACAGCAGTCATTGTGTTCCTGCGTCCGGTGCAAACAAGACGCAAATATTTGAGCTGCTTGGGTGGTGTGTTTACTCATGTAATACAACGTGGCCAGTTTGGAACTGACAACAAGAAATGATGAACATGGTGAGTCTTTAAAAGAATTTGAATCAGTTGAACGAATCGGGGATTATATCTACGCAATGTTTTCGATATAAATTCAAGGTTCGAATGATATAAATTGTTTTCGATATAAATTCAAGGTTCGAATGATGGCAAACTGAATGTTCGTTGTTTGCAAAAAAAACTAGAACACCAATTAAAGATGATATCTAGTCGTAGTGATATCTAGTCGTAGTGATATCTAGTCAATGAAACTTCATCTCCTAACTACCTTATCACAATTAATGATAGCGCAAGTGGGGTCTTCCGAGCAAGACAGATCAATTTTATTATTGAACTTAGCTACTGAGCGGCATATGAATCTGCCATTAAACAAAATCGCATATTAAAACTTTCTATCGAACTCGACGAAACATCCTACAAAGTTATTTGTCCATTGACTGAGCGATTTAAAGAAAGAGAAACACATATTGAAGTTCAAATGAGTAGGTAAGATAGAATCTATATTTTAAAAACTTATTTCCCGAGAGATCTCTTTGGGTCATCATTAACGAATTCGTATTCTCAACCTCCTTTGAAACTAAGCCGAAATATTCTACTTATCAACACTGAGCAAATAAATACGAAAAACTGCATGAAAGTATTCAGTAAGAATGATCGAATTATTGTTGATTTTTAATTTCTGAAGACCTGACATATTGAATAGAAGCGCATTCACAACTTCCAATAAATCAAAGATGAAACATTCTCACTTTTCCACCGACTAATCATTCAAAACGAAAAAGACACTGACCAATCGCTTTGGTTTCGCTTTGTTGCCGTACTGTCTTCATCCTCATGCCGCTATTGGAATTAATTTGAGGGGAAAGTGAGGAACTGACCAGAAAAACAGAGGGACTCTACAATCTTTGATACAATTTGAGAACTATTCTTCTTTTGTTTGCGCAAAAGTTTCACTAAAGTTATTAACAACAAACTAAACTAAACAAATTCAGTAGCACCGTGTATGGAATTAATTATAGAAATTACTGTAAGATTAATCTTGAATAACACAATCGCGTCGAGACTTCCATCTCTAACAAAAGTGTGCCATTGTTGACCCGGTCAACAATAATGATTGTGGCGGCCTTATTCGGCGCAAATAGAAGTGAGAAACCAGTTGCGGATAGAGCAGATGGCGCATGTTAACGCAACCGGATCGACGGAAACGGTGGGGAATTCCTCTTTTCTGTCGCGGCCGAACTAGAAAGAATATCAACAAACAGACTACACTTGCTCGGGTGCCTCTGCGCCTGTGTGTTTTCTCTCACTCTTATACTTGTTCGAGTTGTTGCGCGGGGCGGTTCTGCTGGCTGTGTGGTTCCACTCGGAGTGATGTTTTGTCGCTGGCCGAGTTCGCGTAGTTCAGTTCAGTGTCGTTAGGTAGTCTAAGTACCTAGCGTCTAGATTTTCGTTCCTTAGAGATTTTTTAGAGTGTTGATGAATTTGGTGTGTGACCATTACCCAAGTAATAAAATATGGTAATGATATAGTCTTTCATCCTGTCTGCGAGACATTCATAAAGTCAATTTCCGTCCGCCAAAAAACACTCATATTAATGATGAATGGTGTTTTTGACAACGTTTCGAAAGAACTCGTCATTAACGGTTGTCAAATTGTGTAATCGCGCTTATCACCCAGACAACACTACATCAAATCGAAAATATTCCCCCTAATTGAAAGTATATTTATGTCTGCTTAATGTGCTCAGAAGCATCTGAATTACGAACAAGGTAGTGCCAGGTTATGTAAATAGAGTTTCTCAGAAAGATGGCCTTGTTTTGTACTGCCACCAGCCCTGCACTAAGAAAATATTTTCAAGGTGCGAAAACATTTACTAATTATGTTTCTATATAATTCTGTCCTTTCACCAAATGTTTATGATGAATGCGGAAATAATCGTACCATTCTTCTCGCCTTACTAACCTTTGAAAAGTGAATAGATGTTGCTTCTTCTCTCATGTCATCATTATGTGTCATGTTCTGATTAGGCTACCAACACAAATGTGTCCCGTTCCTGCGCGCGTTTGATAAGGATTCAAACGTAAGCGCCGCCGTAGTGAATACGTCTGACTCTATGCCTCTACGTCGGACGTTACACGCGCTTCCTGTTCTGTTCGAGTTGCTTACAGTGATTTGTGTAGCGTACGTGCGTACGACGAAGTGTATTGGACAGCAGGGGGCCCACTGAAGAAAAACACAGGCGGGAAGAGAGTGGGCAGTAAACGGGTGTGTTTATGCGATGTAATACTACTGCACAGCCATATGCGCCGAAAAACCAGCCATTTGCTCCCGTCAAATGATTGCTGGTCGTAGGACAGGCCGCGCGTTAAGCGATCGCTCAGCCCGAACAGCAAATGAATGGCAATCGGGAAAGACGATACGCACCCGTCTACCCCCACCCCCTCTTTGTCCTCCATCTCCGCGCCTTGCTAACAGGGCGCACGGCATATCAGCTGGGGTCTGGGAGCAGTGGCAAAAACTTGGACTTCGAATGACGTTCTAAGAGCGGGCAGTCGCTCAAAATGAGCGCAGTATGGCGCGACCGGAATATATTCTCTGGTCTCGCTACGTTTCCTCGAGTACGCAATTCTTTGATCGCGCCGTGTGAAGATTAGCTTTCTCACAGTCTTTCTTCATGTGATATTTTGCTGTCGATTCTGCAATCGTTTTCCAGCACAAAAAACTCTCAGTTGACGGGAAAGTCTATCTTTTCACGAACAGTGTGTTGTGGACTTTGCTTTTTGGCCAATCTGTTGCAGACATGGTCGCATTACGGTGGGACGGTGGACAAGGTTTGACCCATAGGGGGAGATTTAGTACCAAATATTTTCGACCCCAGGGGGAATATCCTGTGCTTGTTCAAATTTTTTTTTCGCCACTAGGTGGTGAAAACGTTTTATTCCCCCGCCCTTTTTCAGGCAAGAGGATCTAGTGGATATTTGAGGTGGATATCTCCCCATCCCCCCTCCCTGTGCCCAAGTCTGGAGTGATCCCCAACTACCCTAACTACGTAGCCCTCCCTATTAGACCGAATACCCCTCTACTGTATACGTATTATAGATTGCTATTGAGTCTATTAACGTCTCCTGGCCTCACACCAATTGCCCGGGTCTCCGTTTTTTTCTGCAGAACCCGAGCAGAGTATCGATGGACTTTGGCCTCCGATTCCGATGATTGTTCGTCACCCAGAGCCAGAAAAAGCGCGCGCGAGTAGTGAAGAAGAGCACCCGCAACAGCCGAATCTGCGTCCCACCGCCGGCGTGGCGTCCCGTATCGAGTCGCGCAATCAACGATACCCGGTGCTAAGTCGATCGCCGGCGACCGGCAGTTGGGGACGGCGCGCGCGGCGTTCGTCTGCCGATTACCAACCGACCTCCTCCCGCGCCTTTGAATGAATCGATATAGCTCCAGCGCTGTGACCACCGATGTCGATGTCGCAGTCGGTCGCCGATCCGCGGCTACGGATCGTTTCCTCACTAATAAGCCCACTACCGAGGCGCAATTTGTTCTTTCAACCTGCGGTGCTAGATCATTAGGTGCGCAATAAAAATTACGGTATTTTGGCGCGGATATTAGATTCTTCGCATAAATTAGAATTAGCGCCCCCAAAAACCGTACTTTTTTATTAGCTAATTTTCGAGAAATCTCGGTGCCGACGTTTATTTCTTGGCGGGTGTTTCGTTCGTGAGTGCTGAATAGGTAGAAGAGCACAAGACACGTGAGCTTCATTCAGACCACGATGTATTCTCTTTCCCTTCTTCATCCGAATATAATTGATCGGTTAGAAACGTGTAATATTGCAATAGATAAGTTTTCTTTGTCATTAATTGATCTCTCGCAGCAATTAGGTAAATATCCGGGCCGGTCACGCGTCGCCTTGGCTTGTCTAATGTGTCGCGAGCTGGAAAGGGAGGTCGCCGGCGGTTGTCATGGCGACGGCTGAGCGTTGACCCGCCGACCGCGAGGCTATCGCGTGCACATACCCGGCACACCTCCGTTTGCTCGCAAATGTGGCTGTCGCCCTCGGCCGCGGAGCCTGGCTCGCACATCGACAGCCGAGGCGCGCGACAAATTAACTGCTGTCTCTCTATGTACTCGGTGTCATAGCAGTCTTCTTGTCTATTTCTCTCGAGGCAGTTACTACTCTACTATGAGCCGAATGCTAATGTAGTTTTGCTGTTCCGCTGATCAGGCGTAGTCGAATCCGGCATTTGCCGTTGGTAATCGTTTTAGCGCGAAAATATCATCAACTAATCAAGGTGATGACGCACTTAATATTAGTTGGCGAGAAGTTTATCTTTGCCCTTGACTTACGTCATTGTGCTATTTATAAAGAGCTTTTCGGTTAATGATTTTACACGAACATTCCAGACCGGATTACCGAATGTTGCTACGATGATAGTGCGAAGCGCGATTTCTGTCGCCGAGAAATGACCGAAGGTGGTGGATACTCGCGTTTGTCTGGTGCCGGTGCCGGTGGGGCTTCGGCTATTGCTTCCACATTCGTCCGCCGCAACTACTTGCTCGTCATTTTCGCGCTCGTCACAATAGCTACGCTCTTCCTCTATTACCGTGCTTCTGCCGACTTCGATTACAAGCTGTATTACACGTTATTGAGGGCTGTGCCGAGTCAGGTATGTATTTATTGTGTGCACTGCATTTTTGTATTATCTTTCTCATGGGGAAGCCTAACATAGCTCAGACGGTGTTACGACATCACTCCAAGCACATCAGAGGCGAAAGAAATACCCTTAGTAAAATATTTCTAAGCTTATGTATAGGCGCAAACTATTCCTATACCTAAGCCTGTTTCTAAGCACAAAAATAAGGCTGTACACTCTGCGTTGGAGCGTCTTTTTTCTCTAAACGTTTAGAAAAATGGTTAGATTGGAGTGATGGCCTCGTACCGTGGATGCTTTGATTTATTGGAACATGCGACAAAACTGGCAATCATCAAGCTCTGTTCACACTTTTACGCTTACAGTGTCACGGATTGATACCGCGAATCAACGATGCGCACTCCAGTAACGGATGATGCGTGTGCCGACGTGTGATCGTTTGTGAATCGTCGCTCTTGTATTTTAGTCCTGCGACGTTTGAATACTGTTTGCCGATATGTCTGTTGGTTATGCATTGTCGACCGAAACCGAATGATGATTTGATGAATATTTTATAAATGTACAGTGCCGATTTTGTCAGGGAAAGTAACTGATAAGTAGTGTAAAAGTGTGTGCTTGAGATCGAACGGCCGACATCGGCAAAGGAGTCCCTGGCCAGGACTCCCAGCAAAAGTCTACCGTAACCCAGCCGCTGCTCAAACAGTGAGCTGACAAGAAGAAACCGATAAGTATGTATCCCCGATTCGAATAAGAAACACCGCGTGGCACCCGATAGAGCAAGCAACGATCCAATCTGACAACGACAACCCGGAAAACAGTTCTTTGTGTGAGCTGTCACAAACAGGCAATACGGATGTTGGATCCGCTATTTTGAAAAAATTTAGAAACTCAGAGCGCCGCCTTAGGACAGAGCACCTCCTTGATCAACAGGACTGGCAAAATGAAAGGAAATTTTTTGTGGAAAATCTGTCCTGACTGTGCGTTGGTTAAGGAGATGCTATATCCTAAGGCGGCGCTCTGAGTTTTGTGTTTATGAGTATTTTCGAATAAAACATAGAAAGAGTGAAAGAAATTTAAGTCCAACGTTTGGAAATTTTCTGAATTTTTTCAAATAGTGGATCCAATGTCCGCATAACACATCTTGTAAGTCGTCAGTTGCTGTCGTTCGTTGCCTGGCACTTGGCGGCAACGAGTAGGACGCGCGCAAAGGACAGCCCGATCGTTGTCATTACTAGGGTTGCCAGAAGTCCGAACAAAAAGACACAAATTCAAGATTTAAATTTTCTGCCCGCCGAAGGCGCGCCGTTATTGCAAGCATTTGGGGCGAGCTTTCACGGCTGGGGGGGGGGGAACTGGGAGGCGCGCTCAAACGATCCCCGGTAAGTTTCGGATTTTTATCATGTGCCAGATGAAAATATAGGCTATTACTAGCACATATGATTGATTATCTTATAGTCTTTTATTTACAATCACATGTAATTTGATGAACACAGAAAACAGAGCAAATCATTTGACAGAATACTTAATTAATATCGGAAAAACAGGACGAGAAGGACACATGCAATCAAAAGGAGAACATTTTGCGTCCTGTTCAACAGGAAGCTGAATTGAAGGACAGGGGACCCAAAAAGTCAGCCAACGTCTGGCAACCCTAGTCATTACTGCATCCGCTATGCCACATTTCACGTACCATCAATGAAGAGGCTATTATTTTCACACGTTCCTTTTCCAAGTTTGCTCACAAAGGAGCTGTAAATGACTCGTTCAATTTGTCGTTTCGTTGTTTGATTTTGAGAAATCGATCAATTTTTGCTGCTGTGCGGTTCATCAATACACCGCAATACTATTATCTTGCAATTGTCTTCTGCATTTGATATTTTATGATATTCACCAAAAATGTTCTGGTTCATTACAGTTGAGCCTCAGCTTCGGGTTCAAATGGCAAATGATCAGCTGGCGCGTGCACGCCTAAATGAGATGCTGATGCATTTCGATTTTGTTGGAGCGCTACTGGCAGTGGCGCTACCGAATTTTTCTTCTTGAACATTGATTTTTGCATTTCGCTGCTGAATAATGGCAGAAGAACGGCATTTGCCACAAGAAGTACCATTTTGGACACTGTAGAAGCTACCAAAATATCCCATTTTGTCAACAATTTCATGGTATATCGAAGAATTGTTGGCGCCATCAACAAACCAGTACTGATTATGCAATAAATAAGCAATCTTAGTTCAGCAGAATTATCACGATTAAGAGACGGTTGTGTTTTGAGACGAATCAGACAAGCAAAAAATAGTGAATATGAAATGGTTACCAAGGCATAATTGTGAGCGTCAAGATAAGTAGGCAGATATGTGGTCATGTAAAACGAAAAATTTCTCGAGATAAACCCATACATGTTGATATTGTGGTAGATGTATGCATCTACGGGATAGATAGAATGCCAGATGGTTACCTCAATCCAAGTAGCAATCCAAAGAATAATACAGAGACGAATGCAGAATTTTCGTGAAAATATTGTACTAAATTTGATTGGGTAGAAAATGGCAAAAAAACGATTGATAGCAAGGGCTAGATAATGAAATTTATCAGGTCGACAACACATGTTTAGAATGAAACTGTACAACTTGCCGTATTTATCCGGCAGCATTATTGAGGGACCAACAAGAATTTCTATTCCGAACCATGCGAAATTCACAAAACCCAGAAAGTCACTGATGAAGTTTGAGAAAAGTATGATGAACGATGGATACTTTTTCAACAATCGATACATGTGCTTCAAGACGAACAAATACCAGCAAATACCTGCTGCGCATGAAATAAGAATAATGCTTGCAGCTGTTACGTTGTCAGCCATTTCAAGTGTCGGAATTATTTAGTTAAGTTGACAGAAATAGTAAGATTTGTCACAGAATCCACTTACAGTGCCACTTACAGTGCCACAGAGCAAGAACAAGCAATATCCGTCGCAAGTTGCTTATGTTATTCTTTCACGTTACTTAGTTCTATTTCTCCACAGAATGCGGCATATTTTCTGAAACAACTTTTTTGTTGATAACGTTTTTACCAACAAACAGACCAAGTTCATTGCCCAAAAGCAGGATTCCCATTGTGAACGTTAAATCTCGATATCTTCCTTTCGTCATCACTGCTGTGAGCTTCCGAAAGACGAAACCGACATTTTTAAATGAGAGAGAGAGAGCAAAGAAAGAATATTTTTAATTGCGGCCGGCGAGTTTCAGATCAAAGGTTGGTTTCGAAAAAAGCAATGCATTCTATTTCGCACGTATTAATTATCTGTTTGAGCAGTCGTTGCTAACAAATACCATCTGCTGTCATTAGCGGCAGACTCAGAAATCAAACTTCACCTGAATTTATTGTAGTTTTGATCAGGGGCGGATAATAGGTGAGGGGGGCTTGAATACAAATGTACTATGTCAATTTTCAAAGGGCCTCCGTGTCATCCCTACCTATAGGTGTACTTGGGGTCCGAGGATGGTGGGGATTGGAAATCCAAGACCCAAAATTCGAGGGGGTCGGAAATCGTAAAAATTTGCATATGTAAATTAGGCAAAATTACGGTATCTTGCGGTCCTAGGGAAGAGTGCCTCATCTACTACTGTATTTATTAGAATAGTACGACAGTCTCGAATAGCACGATAACCTCGAATTCGAATAGTAGGACAAAAAAATTGCAGCTCATTTGCTCATCTGTGTGATTTTTACGAAATTAAAAACTGTCCAAAATTGCCGATTTCAGTTAGAGCGTTTTCCTGACAAATCATGGCATTTCTCTGTGACTAAGCAAGCAAATGAGCTGAAAATTTCCACAAAGATGGTAAATACACCCCTGAAGATGGGAAAAATAAATTCATCCGCAGAAAAATTCTCTGTGGAAGACGTCTGTGAACGGCTGTGGAGGGGTGCTACGGAATTTCCTGACACCCTGTATTTATCGTGTTTCAACCCAATACAATTGCTTTAATTCGAAGACTGACAGACAATTATTTTCAAAAGATTTTATGTCAGTGATTGTCAGTCTATCTTTCAGAAAGCACTATATCATTTAAACACACGGAATCACAAGCGTGCAAACAAAGTGGCGAAAGTTATTGTCTTCAAATAAAGTGATGACGATTTTTTACGATCGCAGATTGTGACGACAAAATCATCACAAGAACGGGCGTGCGAAATTTTGTAATGACGTTTTGAAAAAGAAAATAAACAAAATACAAGCGAAATACCGTATTTTATAAAATAGTAACCCAGGGTTACTATTATTTTAACCCTCTCAGACCCTTGGTTCCTATTTCTGCGTGGACTGCTAATAATTCAACTTCTCCATGATCAAATGTCACTTTTTTTTCATTGTCTGAACGCATTTTGAACAGGACTTGGGGAGTCAATTTCATCCTGCTCAGTACAGAAATTAGTAACAAATGGGTTACTATTTATGCGTGGGTCGTTGTTTGGAACATTTTCCGTTGAAATAGTGCGTTCGATCTCCGAGAAAAAATTAGAAAATTTCAGGACTGTTTTTAGCAGCTCAACAGTTGCAGATTCTTACTGCTTTCGTTTAGTTCGTAAAGCGTGTAAAATGTAAAGTTCAGAGCGTGTAAAGTTCAGTTATGGTATCGTAAGAGATTACTTTGTGTATTGCCATGTACTTGTTGTCTCGCCTCTTGCGGTCCACATGCGCTGGTCCCTTATTTGGTTCAAAGTACAGACATAGAGAACTGCCCGTATGTTTTCCTCGTCCGTGTCCGTCATGATTTCGTCTTATCTGTCACTGGTTGACGACCATTCTGAACAGCGAAGCGCGGTAATTATTCCTTTGACTGTCAGCCGTTAACTATCTCTCAATACTCAATTAAAATCTGTCAGCATCGCTGCGTCAGGCAGAATGTCATTACTTTCCGATTTTTGATCGCAAATGCCCGATCGCGAGTTTTGATCTTAGTCGTCAATTCGTGTTGGCCCCTGGGGGAGCACAACAAAAATTTATTGCAGCGCTTGTTGACCAAATAAAAAAGATTCTTCTGGGTGGAGGGTACCTCCCCATACCCACTTACCCACCTCCGGACAGAAAATATTATGCAAACAGGTTCCATCGAAGTGAATAGGCAATTTTTTATGAAAAATGGCACTGCATGTGGTCATTTGTGGTTGGATGGAAGGCGCACTCCCCATGTATTGGTTTCAGCTAACAAATCAACAATTTTTTAAATAAAATACGAATCATAACAATAAATAAATATAAAATAAGTGCGAAAACGAACGCGAATAAAATAAAAGCGAAAGAGAGCAGAGCAGTGCGGTAACTGAACAGAAAAAAAGCGCGCAAATCCGTCAACAGATGAGTAGAAAATTAGAACAAGACATAGGACAGATCACGACTTCAATTAATCGATGTACAGGGTGCGGCAAAAGTTCGTTTTGGAGTTTGAACAGTTTTTTCATTCTTAAGAATAACAATAGCAGAAAAAGCATTAAAAAACAGAACTGCATAGAGAAGCCCGTATACTGTCCTCGTCCGTGTTCGTCATGATTTCGTCTTATCTGTTAATGGTTGACGACCATTC
>JAQGCX010001352.1:0-11287 GCA_034700205.1 Plectus parietinus
GGCTCTGATCGCCGTGTTCCCGATAGTACTGCGTCCTACGAAAGTAGAAAAAAGCGTTTACGTGCATCATGCAGCAGAATCGCACGCGGAAGAAACGTCATTTTGTTTGCGCACGATTGTACATCAAAGAGTTTATGTAAGGCTTTTCTCTTTCTAATCGTCACGTTCCATCAACAGTTATTAACCAGTTATTTCGATTCTGTTGCACGTCTTACTTCGGTATAAATGCACTGTTCTGACCATTATCATTGCTCAGTTCAATTGCTATCCAATCTCTGTTTGAAATTTTGCACCAGGAATCCTTTACTGTGCCATATATCGGCAGGAATTTGGCTAAAGGTTTGTTAGATTACAGAACCGTAGCTTTATTGGCTTGATGATTTTGAACCTTCAAAATTTGAAAATATGAGTAAACGGATTCAACTCTATGAAGTATACAATATTCGGCTATGCATTTGTATACAACATTATTTTAAGGAACAAGTCCTTCGACTTCTCTGATACAAGATGCAAAGAAATATTGCCCTAATTATCGTCTTGTTCAGCACAACAAGTCAGTTTTATTTTAAAAATTGATGGTCAACAGTTGCGTCGCTGAACAAAAAATAGATCAATGGATATTGATGAATAATTGAAAATTAAAATTTTACATCATTCCAAGTGTTTGTTATGTAAACAAACAACTTTTGATGCTGTAGAAAATATAACTATAAATACAATTACAATGTTTATTTTTATCAAATGTGTATTAGATTATTTACACAGTACTATTGCAGCAGCGGCTGCAAATCTGCGCATGAGCATCTCAGATTTGATGTCACCATGTGTGCAGAAATGTTCTGTCAGTGTAAAAGATGCAAGTACAACTCTGGAACTAACAAAAAATTCAAACTTTGGCGAATGGTTTTCCCACCTAAATAATATGTGCAAGTGAGTAGTTTCACTGAGTTTTCGACATATTTTTACCGATACTTTGATTGATTGACTAAGTTCCACAAATTTTCAGAAATATCAGCTTGGCACGTGAATGCGTAAAAGAATGCAAAATTGAAAACCATCTATTTGACTCGAAAACCATGATGGTCGCATGTGATAATGGAAGCCTGTCAGGTCATTAAATAACATCGATTTTCTGCGTTTTTAACAACTTTTTGTCTGAAAATACGTGGCGTGCTCAATACCAAACGCTTACAACAATTATTATTTTAAAATTTGACAAACACATTATTAGGCCAATTAAAATTTAAAATTAATTAAGAGTGGCAAATTTTGGCCTTTTTCTACTTCACGGAAGGGCTAAATAGTGTTCAGCTGGTCAGGTTCGGTTCCTTGAATGAACGGAACCCCACCAACCATACCATCTGAATACCCTTGAACTAGCCGCAACTTGGTTTTCTATGCAGAGCTTAAAGTGCACGAAGATTGCTTCTATGGTCAAGGCGATGCTGCCAGTAAAATATGTGACGCTCGGTGCACTGGAGAAGTTCAGGATGGCAACGAAAAGATGAAACATATGGTGAATACTTCGACGAATTCAGATAGCATTCAATCGTCGTCAATAGCGGAGGCGATCGGTGAAGCTTGTGTGTAAGCGAAGAAGTCCTTTTTCAGCTAAATATATTTTCAGACGACTGAGGGTTGCTCATTTCTTTAAATTTGCAGAAAATTGTGAAATCAGCCAATGTTTATTCTTAAGCAAAATTGCAAAAAATAATAATCAGATTATGAGAAATTGCACTTATTTGTGATTTACTCTAAACCATTTGAGCAGCTGCGCACAAACACAATACTGTAAGGGTATAAAATTTGGGTGAAAATATGCAAACTATCGTGTTGCCATGATAACGAGCACTGTTACCATGGAAATAAGGTCTATTACTATGGATACGACAACTTACAATGGTATTTAATTTGGGTGAAAAATTAACCACCAATTCACCCTAATTAAATACCACCTAATAATTTTTACCCTTACAGTATACTTTTACTGATGGCGAACCGTACTTCGTTTTCAGCTTGCTGCAATGCAACGCTCATTGCACTTTAGACACGATCAAGCAATTGTGCAAGAAGCAGGACCCTACAGCCAGTGATTTTCTGCGTTCATATGTCGAAGCAATCATGGGCGCTGCCAACGAAGATCTCGTGCAGAGCGGAACGCTACCGCTGATGAAAAAAATGATGCCTAAGCAGTGCAACTTCCTTTTTCAACCAAAATTATTCTTCGGAACGACTGTTGAAGAAGGCGATATGCACATCAAATGATGGAGGCGATATCCGTAAATCGCACCATTTAACCATACTTTTGATTTTTCTTAATATCATATTTGTCATTTAGCATGATTGAATGTAATTGAAACCTACTGCGAATGTAATTACATAAAGTTCGACGTAAAATCGTGTTTATTGCACATGTCTAACCATTTAACTCAATCATATTCAGCACAGATCGATTTGATTAAAAAAACGGCGTTTGGAAATCCGGACAAGTAATTTAACGGCAATGTGAAGATAGATACAAACGGTCGCTAAACAACTTAACTTGACCATTCTACAGTAGAATCCGTCTTTATCGTACGCGCTCCGGACCGATCAATTTTGTATGATGTATGTAGAGTACGATATACAAAATATTCGCCTTTATCGTATGAAAGTTGGAACCGGTTTATCTTGTGCGAAAGGCGAATTATGATTTATGCATGACCAATATAGGCGGATTCTACTATATTTCTGTCTGTCTTTCATTTGGACAAATTACACTACATGAATAGATACTAATGGTACATGGGATACACACACAAAAATTTCGCCCTTTTTGCCCACTTCGGTCAGGGTTGGGGAGGGTTAACCCCCCCCCCCAACCGCCCCCCCAAAAGCGCCTATGGTAGAGTTCTATGCGTCGATAGTCCTGTGTCTAGGCCTGAGGGAGAGAACGGGAGCAGAGGGTACATATGCAAAGAAAATGCAATCGAACGCATCGTAATTATTTCGAACCATACGTTTTCTCATCGCAATAGCGAAATGGTTTGCCAATCCCGTATCTGAGATGTAATAGGTAGTTTGAGACTTTATGTCGCAATTGTATAACCTCTCCAAGGACCTCCATCCATAAAACCAATCTGCATGCAAGTAATTCAAACTGGCAAATCACTCTAGGCTTGTAATAATTAGCAGTACATGTACATTTACATGTACTCCATGAAAATAGTAGTATATGTACTTCTATTCCTGCGTGTACTACTATTTCTTAAAATACGGTAAATTAAATAACTAGATCTGGACGTGCGTGACAGAAAATAATAACGTTGATAACAGGAAAAGTGAGTGATCGTCTTGTTGACATTGAAGTTAGTTCCCGCTACGTGCCCTGTGCAGTGTTACGTTTTAACCTGCTGAGTTTAATGTTGACTGGCTCAACTGCCGACCTATAAGTGCTGCGCCGTTCGCACATGCGTACATTCGTGAATGGCTTTTTTTTGTCTGGGGCCTATTTCATAAAGAACTTGCGATTGCAAACTGCAATTTGCAAGTGTTTTATGAAATAGGCCCCTGCTGTTCTCGAAGATGGGCTTGCTGACGGAAGGAACGCCGTTGACCTGGAAAGAGACAAAAGAGCTCGCTGAAACCCTGCGCCAGCGCGCTGTCAAGCAGTTTCTCTACAGATGGAAACTAGTCAAAGACGTGACTGCCGACCCGACAGTCTGGGGCGATGAGATAGAGTGTACTTTGGTCAAGTTTGATGACGAACGGAGAAAAGTAATTGACAGTAGAGATCGGGTCGGTGCACTGCTACCGGTACTGATACCGACCAAATGCAAATTTTAAAACTATAATTTAAATTTCCATCATTAAAAATTAAAAGTTTTTGGATAATAGTTCATTATGATTATGTGCTTGTTTTTCAAACCCAAAATTCAGGATTTTTTGCGTTTCACATTGAAATCTTGGACTATGGTCCAGAGGGTGTACTGAACGGGACCCGTTCAGGTCATAGCTGTAGCTGGGGTCCGAGGCCAGGGGGGGGGGGTTGGACATCGGCCAGGAAGGGGGTGTCCTTCGTGTCAGGATTTGCCTGCGATTTTAAAGTCATTTAATTTTTTTCCAGAGGGACAGGGGGCCAGGGGAGGGGGTACCTGTAGTTAGCCCCCTGGCTACAGCTATGGTCAGGTACCGGATTGATTAATCAAAAGTTGGATTGGACCGAGTACCGGTACCGGTTTGAAATTGCTCGACCGACGCATCTGTAATTAACTGTCAGTTTTCAGTCATTTTGCAATATAAACATTGAAGGTGAAAGCATTGCTTGGAGCTGAAGATGCTTTGAATAAAATCCAGGAAGATCCATCGCTCGTTTCAGAAGATTGGCACCCGGAATTTGCTTCGTTTATGATCGAAGGTAATATGCTTCAAACGGTGCGAATTTCGAAAATTGAATCGGTATTGCAGCATTCGTAAGAGTTCGAATACTTTTCCCTCATTCGGTGCAACGCCCCATTTTAGTAATAATAACTAAGTACAGTAAACTTTAAGGCTTACCCGGTAGACCATACCATGGCCTTGCGGACAGTGCTGAAAAAGTGGAAAATAGTTTTCGGAAGCGGCGAATCGAGATGGACGCATTGCTAAGATCGGACGAAACAGTTATGACACTCGGCACTTTTCCGCTGGTTGGCTGCCAAGATTTCAGGTGAGAGTAGTTAAATCCATAAAATAATATTGTGAAGTCATTGATTGGAGCAAAAATGCTACCTATCCCGTACAAATCTAGCCAGAGTGAAATCTAGCCACTTTTGCACTCTTCAGTGTAGTAGAGATGTTCCTTAACCCTTGTGCAGACATGGGCACGGGGAGGGGGGTCTCGGATATCCCCAAGGGGTTCAGATCCCCCAAGATGCCAAAAGGTTGGAGGGATGAAACGTTTTCGCCACGTAGTGGCGAAAATTTTTTTTAGAACAAGCACTGGATAGAATGAGGGGATTTGGAGGCCTCGGGAGGGGATATTCCCCCCGGGCCGAAAACTTTTCGTACTAAATCTCCCCCCCTAGGGGTCAAACCTTGCCCATCTCTGCCCTTGTGTGTAAGGTATCAAACAGCAGTAATAGATTGCACTTGAATTTCGATTGCTTTTCATGAGATCTCCGATAAAAATTGAACATTTCCTTATTTTATTTTTTTCAGTTTTCCATCACATAAACCAGATCCAAAGAACAGCATAAGTGGCAGTATCATGTTTCCTGACGAAGCAATTTGCCATTGTAATCCACATTTCCCATTGGTGGCCAGGAACATCACAGAACGTCGAGGAGGGAAATTAGCCATACATGTACCGGTATTCAAGGACGTAAATACACCTTCACCGTTCCGTGATGATTTGGCCGCTTCTGGTTATATGCCGACCGAATATGATCTCATTCAGTTGAAGGACGACCACTTCTATTTGGATGGAATGGCATTCGGACCAAGTTGCTGCAGTCTACAAATTACGGTGCAGTGCAAATCGTTCCAACATGTGAGTCTTTACAGGGAAAAGTTACAACTTTCTTGCTGAGCGATACAAATTTTTTACTCATTTGAAACAAAACCAGAACAGTTCTGCTACATTTCTACTGGTACATATTTTTGCTAATTTACAAATTATTTGAAACATGTGAAGCACAGGTATACTTGGGGTCTGAAGTTGGTGGAAATCGAAATTCCAAAAAAGAGGAGGGTCGGAAATTCAAATCCTAAAATCCGAGGGGGGTCATAAATTCTAAAATTTGCATGTGCAAATTAGGAAAATTAGGCATTAGGGATTTTTGAATGAGAATTCAAAAAAATTCAAATTTTTTTAACTTTCAGATTCAAATCCCATCTACCTTCGGACCGCTTTGGGGGGCAGACCCCCCAGTACACTTATGATGAGAAGTGCCCAAAACGTGTGATCTGAATCGTGCGTGGGCTGAGGGTTTCGAATCGGAAATAGGCGATGATGTGAACGATTTTTCTTAATGAGTTTGATGAATCGACTTGTGCTCCTGAAACGATCGTATCAGTAAGTTATTCAGGCAATGCATCTTCGCGATCAGTTTATCTCTCTCTGCCCAATTATTCTGGCTCTCAGCGCATCGACACCAATTCTTCGAGGCATTCTCACCAATTATGACACTCGATGGGACATTCTTCGACAAGGTATATTTGGTCATTGTTTGCATTTATTTCCGTTTAGGTAATTGGTTATTAATTCTAAAAGGGATTCATCACATTGTGCAAAACGTTGCTCTAGATTTTTTAAAATCCCATTTGCCATTGCCAATCCGTCTTTCCATCATTTATGTATGTGAATAATTCTTAGAGATTATTGACGATTTCATTTCTGTAGCATAACAAATCCACTCGATACCGTGCCAAAATTTTCACTAGAGGCGCTCAGTCCCGTCTATTCTACTGTAACTCTGTTATTTTGCTGATCACTCGGTGAATTCGAGTTAAAAGCTGATAAGGACACGGGAGAAGAGAGTTATGTACTATGTACCCCTAAGACTGCGAAAAAAATTTGAAATCGTTGGCCATGTAACGATGGAAATGTGTTTTGGACAAGCACTGACCCTAAAATGACCCCATCCATCCCCTACCACCATACTTGTAGCTGGGAGTGGGATATGGTTAGGGAGGGTATCTCCATGCCCCATCGGCCCAGGGTCCAATCCCTTCCGACCAGGGCTAGATTAAAAGCTCCGGGGGCCTTATTTTTGAGGGGGGCCCCTTCGCAACCCTTTGGACCGGGGCCTTGCACTTAGGTACCAAAAGTGCCTGGGTTATCCGACCCTGGATAGAATAGATCTCTAGCGAAAAAAGCGTTTCCGCTAAGATTCCTTTTTGACTTTTTGAATTTCGACAGCAAATGGTACGGTAGGTAGTTTCTCCCTCCCTCAGACTATTACTTCCTAGAACCCTTACGCTCCCTCCGGGCCTCAACCCCAGCTACAGGTATGATCAGGTCCGTCTGGGGACCCTGGACCATTTTTTTGGGGCCCTGTGGCTCCCTGCGTACTGCCATAGGCGAAAATTTTTGCTGGTTTTACCGCTGAAGGCGAAAATTCTGCTGTTTTTACCATCAATGGCATAAAATATGAATATAACACTGTGGGGCTTTATTTTTTGGCGGATGGGGGCTCCCTTACACATAGAAGGCTGGGAGGCCTGGACCAAATGGTCCAAATGATCAACCTTTAAGCCTAAGCCTAAGCCTAAGCCTACCTCCAGCACTCGTCTATGTGATTGGGCTTAATGACAAGCTTTAATATAGTTCCAGGAACAGTTGTCATAAAGTTACTAATGATGCCACCATTTTAATAATGCATTTAAATTTAAATGACTTATATGCCGTCAATCAGTCTTTATCAGGCTAGAAAATAATACCTTGGGTTCTGTGATTAAATAAGTTGTAAGAGCCATGGCCCTCCGATTCCGAATCACTTCCGCGAACGCTTTGTGCAGTTCTACAGGGTGGCGCAACATTGGATCCCACATTGAGAGCTTGTTCTCGGCCAAAACTTCACGATTTCAGCTGAGCCTGGACTTTTTGTATAGAGAATGATATCGGCTACAACATACTGAAAAATGATAAGAATTCCCGCCAACAGTTGCATAAATTCTCTATTCAAAAAGTCCAGGCTTATTAAAATGGTGGCATCGTTAGTAACTTTGTAACAACTATTCCTGGAACTATATAAGTTAACGCTCCTTTGCAGGTTGTGATGACCGCACGGCTGAAGAAAGAGGAGAAACACCGCTGTTGCACGAAAAACATGTAATTCCATGTTCGAGAGTGGATACGGTGGATATGTACATCAGTGAACAACTGAAACATCTTAATGATATTCCGCTTCCTTATTGTCTCGATTCGTACAATGCCTTGCTCAAGGTAAGAACATAAACCAAACATATGGCATAGTATTCATTGTTCCTATCATATTTTAATTAGGTACGTCACAGATTTGAATTTGATTTGACGCACTCTCAGGAACATCAGGGTGGACTATGCTTCAACACGCATTCTGCGTTTACGCACTCAGAGTTTACGCACTAATAAGATTCAAATTTTGAGAGCACCGAGTCGTCGCAAAACGCAGAGTGCGTGTTGAAGCTCAGCATTTGCCTGCGTTTGCACGCGTTTAGCACGCAAACGCGATCCCCGATTTCCTCGTGTTCAGCCAACACTTTCTTTTCATTTTTGCTTTTTCGTGGAGAAGAAAGTTCAAAATCAGGCCACGCTAAGACATCCAGCTAAATTTGGGCTACATTTACAGTGTCTGTTCGTTTTCTTTAATGTTAGCTGACTGTCAAGATAATTTGTCTGCCAGCTTCACTGTGGAATGCCCAAATTTCCTTTTTTGCTCTTTCGACATTAATCCAGTTCAAAATCGGCGAACACAAAGACAGAAAACTTTTTCTTGCGCTTCTTTCGCCATCTTTATTTTATTTTCTCGTTCTTTCGTTGCTCAGGAAAGTTGTCTGCCAGGTTCAAAAAAAGTTTTATACTGCTGGGGGGCCCTGAAGCATAGAGGCGTGTTCAAGAATAGACGCGTATTAAAGCATTAGGCTTAGGCTTAGGCTTAGGCTTGTTCAAGCATTGAAGCATAAACTGAATTCAAATCTGTGAAATACCTCATTCATATCTGTTTTCATACTTAAATTCACCAGGCAAACGTTCATCCGAAATTTGCGGAGTCCATTGCACATTTGTTGATCCGATATCCACTTCAATTGTACAAGGAGCAAATCTCCGTCGACGATCATGACACAACGGAATGCTTTGAAGTTAGTTGCCCAAATTTTATTTATTCCGAGAATCATTTATCCGTTCATTTTATAGGACATTCATCTGTTCCACTGGAGAACGGTGCGCGTTAAATTACCTCCCAAGGATGGATCAAGCGGATGGAAAGTCGAAATTCGTCCAACCGAAATTCAACTGATCGACAGCCAAAATGCCGCATTCGCCGTGTTTCTCTTTTTGGTTACTCAACTTGTACAAGAAAATACAACTGAATTCGCATTGCCCATTTCAAAAGTAATTGGAAGCAATTTGAATTGTGGGAAAAAGATAGGAGATAGTTGGGCTCCAGAGAAAATGAAACGCCGTTATGTTAACTACGTTAGTTATTTTTGAAAATTTTAACTACGTTAAAAATTTCCGTCCAAAAATACCGTAATTTTGTCTAATAATAGTGGTACAAAGTGGTTGAAACAATAGTAACACACGCAGAAATAGTGTTATATGTGATACTAAATTTTTTCACAGAAGTGCTACTTTCCCATGTAGAAGTGTGAAGGGGCAATGGCTATAGAACGGTATGAGTTGATTTTCAAGCAGATAAAATGATAAAACGTCGCGGTCGGCCAATGCATAAAACCAGAAAATCGCCACCGATCAATTTGAAATTTTAACAGAATCTAAGTTAGGTTGAGAGACATATTTTTAATAAATTTCAGCTTATTCTGTTAAGTTATTCCAAACTTACAGTAGTTCAAGCACTTCCACTTTTCGTTGGGCCACCCTGTATTTCCGAAAATACGGTAAACCGTACAACTCAATTTTTCAGGTAGTCAAAAATATGGCATCTGCAGAGGAGCGAGACGCCGTGCGAAAGGAGAAATTTTGGTGGCGCACAAATGTATCGTCCGATTCGTCCGACAGCTTCTCCGAACTTTCGGCTGATGAGATCATCAATGGGAAAGCGGACATCGGTCTTCCTGGGGTCGCTTCCTTAGTGGAAAAATGGTTGGACAGACAGACAAACATCTCAAAGGAACAAAATATTAAACTGCACAGCTTCATACAGCTTATCCGCGGTCGTGCAAACGGCTCATTGAAAACGAATGCACAATGGATGCGCAATTTTGTGCACTCGCATGCAGATTATGGCAAAGATTCAATCGTTCCCGAAAGTATTATTTATGACATGTTGAAACTAATCCACGACGTGAATTTTGGTTTGGCGAAATGCCCTGATTTGGAAAATTAATTTATGTTTTTTCATGTCTTTGCAACAGACCTGCAATGTTGGTAAACTCCTCACTACTCGTCATTGTTACCACGTCATTTAAACTCGTCAATGGAACTGCGTCATTATTGGTCAGTAGTTCGGTGATAGTTTGTAATTCAGTTGTATTGACACATTTCTAATTGTATCGTACCATTTACTTTTACTATTTACGTAGATCGGTGAAAGATTGTACTGCTTAGTTATTAGAGCGTTGAACTGGACAGTGATGAATACAGTGCCGAGCGCGTGGAGTATTAGGAAAACAAAGTGAGGGTTACCTCCTATAATCCTATTGTCACCGTACATAAATCGGTTCACAAAAAAAAAGTTCCCAATTAAAACACTTTTAGAAACAATAGATTCTAATGTCAGAAGCCTCGGTCAAACTGAATTTCAGGTCAAACTGAAAAAGGTCAAACTGAATTTTTGATGTGATAGGCAACTTTAACTGTCACATTTGACTTGCCCAAGACTTTTTACACTAGAATCTATCATTTCCAAGAGTGTTCTGATTAGAAACTTTTTTGTTATGAACCGATTTACAGTGGCGAGAAAAAGTTTAAGACCGTCGCTCTCTTTTTTAATTTTTAATTTGAACTAAAAGCAGAAGCGATTTTCGAAGAAATGTGGTATGTCACATCGAAGTGCTTATGTGTCGGGTCAGAGTGAGCCATATACCGGCATGAGGTACCCGGCTACTGTAATCATACACCCCATAATGTGCGCTGCACACTGAAATGGCGCGGGCATAAGTTTAAGACCGTTTCAGTTTTTTTGCCAAAACTCAAGAATTACTGCACGAAATGCACTCAAATTGAACAAACTACGTTGAAATAACGTATACATGTGTGATATAACCACAAATTTCAGATTACAGTTGTGCATTGACATGGTGTCGAATCAGCCATTTTTGTTACTCAAGCAAGGTAAAACTTGTGTTTCAGATGATTTCTTGCAAGAAAACGTAGCGCAGTCTGAAATTTTTGTTGAAGTTTTGACCAAACACATGCGTAAAAAATGCGAATTTCCGATTTTTCGTGAAGATGTGCCAGAATATTAATCGTAAAAGAGGTCCCATTAATCGCAAACGGGGAACAAAAATCGGAAATTCGCATTTTTTTTGCAAACTGTTAGTTAAGAAGAACCGATCTTTCTAAATTTTTCGTAAAACATTAGGAACATATAAATGTGTCTTTGATTAAAATTTCGTGCAGTTTGGTTGAGCGGTTGACAAGATATAAGCGAAAACAAAAGGT
>JAQGCX010001353.1:0-11284 GCA_034700205.1 Plectus parietinus
CTACATGCTGACCGGCGACCGGGGGGGGGAGGTCGCCAAAAGTACGGTACTTCGTGTCGGGATTTTGGCGCCTTTGGCGCAATTCAAAAATTCAAATTCAAGCCTTCGGCCGCAATCAAAAGGGGGACCCTTACCTTTTTTTCGGCCGCCTTCGGCGGCGAGGGGGGGAGGTCGCCGGCGGTCCGGCCAGGGGGGCTGTATGTACCTAGCCCCCCCCCTGCGTACAGGTATGGTTTACACACTGATTGTAAACGGTCCATTATACCTGTACTGCTCCAAAGAGAAGCAAGCAGATCACATTACACAATCTGAAAGACCTCAGTCAGGGGAAAGGTTGCAGCTTTATTTCCCCGTTTCCGCCTCCCGTGTCCAAGTCTGCACGCTTTTTGTGCTAGTGAATACGTCGATACACAATATTTTATGATTAGTGTACGTTTCCTTTTAAAAAGTATATAATTTGAAAAATTAGAGATCTCGAGTGGAAATATTTTCTGAAATGCTAAGTGCATTCTCGAGGCCACTACTTGGAGTAGTCAGTTAGACTAGTGACCACAAAATTGCCACTAGTTTTGAAACGATCCTGCGCCGCCAATACCCATCTGATCGAGCAACCGAGTAGTGTGCGATCCTTAAAAGTTTGTGGACTATCAGAACACCAAATATGGTCCCAATCGGCCTACCTTCCTAAAAGTCGTGAACTCAAAACATTTTTCAGAACCGAACCGAACCAAACTGCCAAAAAAATATCTGGAACTGGAACCAAACTGAACCGTCAACAAGAACCATCGATACTAGAACCAAACTGAACCATCGATATTTTCTCCATTTCGTTTAGAAAAGGTCCAAAAATTAGCTCTTGAACCGAACTGATGTTTCGATGTTTCGGCTCCATCCTTTAATCTTTATTATGATGCCGATTTTTCGGCTTAGTCTTTCATGTTCCAATATTTTACTGATTATTCATGATTCGGCTGGGTCTTTCATCTTTTTTGCGCGAAAAGCGCGCAACTTGAAAACTGGCTTTTCATATGTAAACAGCATGGTTCTGCATTGAAATTCATTCAAAATCCATGTATATTCATAGCTAACTGTTATTGCTGCTGCTTTGCTTGCTGCTGCAACGCAAAACTGCTTTTCCGTACTTGTGATTGTTGAGAGAAAGGTATAACACTAATTACCAAATGAACTTGAATGCAGAACCATGCTGTGTTAAATATAAACTTTTTCTCCTGTTGTGCGCTTCTCGCTCATTTATTTTGGTATTTGGGTACTTTTTTCGAATTGTCAATTGGTATAGATATTTGGTATTGGTATTGGTAAACTGGAACCATGTGTAGCTTTAGCATACTCTCCAATTAGGCTCTTCGTTTTTGTTATGCATTCTTGGTGAGACTGGCGTAACTCTGAACATGATGTCATCAGTCCCAAAGTTAAGCCGGGGCCTATTTCATAAAGGACTTGCAATTACAAATTGCAACTTGCAATTTCAATCTCATTGGTCGTTTCCATGGAAACGACCACTTCCATGAAAAGATTGAAACTGCAATTTGCAAGTGTTTTATGAAACAGGCCCCCGGTCTCACCAAGAATGCATAACAAAACCGAAGTAGATAATTAACAGCGCACAGTTAGTGAGAAATTCAAATGTGATTTTGCATTTTTCAGTTGGCAATAATATGAATGTCACAGCCCTGGTTGCCAAGTACCGTGGCGACAGAAGGATTTTGCTGTTCATTGTCTACATAGCGCTGCTTGCGGAAGAAGTGCTGCGTACTACTGTCGGCAAGCATTTCCATCCATGATTTCATTTGCTAACGCTGATCAACATTCTAGTTCCCATCATTCCCGAGTTCTTGCTTCGTCTATCACATCCAAATGACATCAACATGCTGCTCTACAACAAACCTAAGCTAACCTCAATTGATACCACTCTAATGAGTGGAAAGATGTCCCAAATTAATTCATCAACAAAGCAACCACTAGTCAGTCAGAATCAGAAATCAACAGTCTACTCATCTTTGAGAAACAATATGGGCAATGATGAAGTTTCCACCATCCTGAGCCCTGAACTGAATTTGTCCCGACATGAAATATTAACTGAAGCAAACATGCACGCTGGACTATTGTTTGCTTCAAAAGAAGTTGCGCAGTTGCTCACTAATCCTTGGATTGGTATATTAACAAACAAGTATGTGAATAATGTTATCCATTTGTTTGAAAAACAGCTGTAACATTCAGAATTGGCTACACTCTGCCTATGTCCACAGGATTTTGCATCCTCTTTTTGTCAACACTCGCATTTGCATTTAGTTCATCCTATTACATATTGTTAATAGCATGGGCGCTGCTGGGTATTGGCTCATCGTGTACAACAATAACAGGTTAGCCAATCACATTTGTGTCATGCAACTTGAATTTTATGCGCAGGACTGGGCATGGTGGCTCAAGCATATCCAGATGATGCAGAGCAACGCAGTGCGATGGGAATTGCCCTAGGCGGCATGGCTCTTGGTTCATTGGCTGGTCCTCCATTTGGAGGAGTTCTGTATGAATGGTCTGGCATGGAGATACCATTTATGCTGCTTGCCCTTCTCATACTATTTGATGGCTGTTAGTGACCTCTCATGTGCCACACAATAATAGGTGTACTTTGTCTTATACAGTGCCGAGCGCGTGGAGTATTCGGTTCACGCGTTACCACGCGAGGTAACGCGCAAAATGCGTGGTAGTGTTTTACAATAGCCAAAAATCGGTTTCACGCAGTCTCGCATGACAGTTCTGCCACTTCGCGTCATATTAATTAGCCACCATTTGCGACCGCCACGCAGTCACTGCGCAATTCTCCCTATCGTAAAGCACTACCACGCAGGTTGCACGTGACCACCCGTGGTAACGCGTGAACCGAATACTCCACGCGCTCGGCACTGTATGATACGTAGGTGACCCACCCATTTTTGATGAAGCAAAGAAATGGTGCAAAGACGAATTGATGCAAAAACACTTGCCAGATCACGTTTTCTGGCTCATCTATGACTTTGGCTTGCCTTGCCGTTTTTCGATCCCGTAATACTTTGTCTCAAGTACACCTACTATGTACCCATAACGACGATTATCACAGTCTCATTTCAGTGCTTCAGTTTTTCATACTACGACCGCAAGTGGACTGTCGTGAGCCAGAAGGAACTTCCATCAAGGAGCTAGCAAAAGATCCATACATTATTTTAGCGGCTGGTAATTAGTTCTTGTGGTTACGTATTGATATTTTCAATGATTTCAGGTGCTATCACAATTGGAAATTTAGGTATTGCGACGCTAGAGCCTTCATTGCCATTTTGGATGATAGAAACTTGGCAAGCTGGATCTTTTGAACGAGGTGCTGCATTTCTTCCCTCCACCATAGCTTACCTTGTTGGAACAAGCATTTTTTGCCCATTTGCTCACTACATGAGAAGGTAGGCTAGATAACTGAAAATAGTTTTTACTGTTTATTAACTTGTGATCCTTTTGTTTAGTTGGATGACTGGCTGTCTGGGATCGATCATCATTGGCTGCTGTTTAATGACGGTGAAACACAAAGTGCCCAGCAGTGTTGCTTTTTTCTACCCTGTAATTTCACCGTCTCGTTTTGTTTTTGCCTAAACTTAGATCCGGAATAGCGATGCCATTCAGGAATGGAAAAGCGACGCGAAGCGCGCTGCGATTTCACAAGTCATTACCAGCACATACACAGTGATCTCTCAGGTTGTGTTGCAACTAGGTTTCGCATCTAAGTTTCTTCACTACAAGTTGAAAATTTAGTCATGTTACTTAGTAACTAAGTTTTTTTGAGATCTTAACTAACTAAGTAACTACGTATTTTAATACTAAGTTTTTAAATAAGTTATTTTTGCAAAATACGAGTACAAAATAACTTAGCACTAAGTTTTTTTACTAAATAAGTTACTAATTACAGTACAGATCGCGCCGAGCGGCTAATCGGAGCTGAGCGAGCTCACAAATGCGCCGAAATGTTCAAAAGATAACCGTGAATCATATGAGAGCGCGCGCCACCATGCGCTTCTGTTTTTCGATCAACATGGACCCCCGCACTTTTATTGGAGACTGCGCTTCTACAGGGTGGAGCGAGACCATTTTGAAGTTAAATGATTTTTGACAGGGTGGCCCGACTTTTGGTTGGTACCAAATTTGTGCCAATCGGATTTTCCCCTGTTGAAATATGGTCAACCAAGCACAGAGGTGTGTTCGGGTCGAAAAGTTAGGGGGGGGAGGGTTAACATGAGCCAAAATCCCATTCTATCTAGTGCTTGTCTCAAAAACGTTTTTTTCGGCCGGGAGGGGGGTTAACATGGGCGGAGCTTCATTTTTTTTTACCACTACGTGGCGAAAAAGTGTTTCTTTTCGGTTGGGGGGTTAATCCCCCCCAAAAAATCTATGATCAAGCACCCTTGTTTTGACGCGATTGCCCATACATGGGCAGGAAGGCGGGCGATATCCCGCAGGGGTCCGACACTGAGAACTCGTTCTCGGACAAAACTTCGCAGTTTCAGCTGAGCCTTAACTTTTTGAATAGAGAATGATATCGGCTACAACATACTGAAAAAGACAAGAATTCTTAAAACCGTTGGCGGGAATTCAAAAGTTTTCTTTCAGTTTTTTTCAAAATATTTTTTACCCCGGAACAGTTAGGTCGATCCTACCGCAGACGTTTTCATATACTTCCTTCTCTCCATCGGTCATGGTCTATTTTCGTATCTTCTTAATTCAAATTTTTGTCCCAGGACCAATTTAAATTAAAAGAAGGTTTAAATACAGGAAAAAAACAACACACTGGTCTCCAAAATGTGATGAGTTCCCTAATCGCCAATTCCATTTCAGATTCCTTTGGCCACAAACATAGAAGGCTTAATTTTGCCCAACTTGCTCATCGGCTTCTCGAGCGGTTAAATTCTTTTTGTTTTGTCGATACTGTAAAATTTGCCATGCCTGTTTTCTTTTAAAATACCGTATTTATTTCAATAAAAGCGCATGCGCTTCCATTTTCGATCACTTTTTCGATTTTCGATCACTTTTTCGATTTTCGATCACTCTTTTATTCGAAACTGCGCTTCTTTTTTTCGAGCACTTTTTCGATTTTCGATCACTCTTTTATTCGAAACTGCGCTTATATTAGAATGAATACGGTACTCATGCCATCTGCACCATCAAAGCGCTCAAAATTACCTGAAAACGCTTGTAACTGTATCGCCTTTGCACTCACTGTACAAGGTGTCCCACAACTCCGTGCCCCCCCCCTAACGGTAGTTGTACTGAGCAAGCTAGAAAAGTGCGGCTGTTTTCATTCGTAAAAGATTAGAAAACTGAACTATTAGATAAAACTTCAGCCTATTTGGTGCAGAAATAGCTGAGAATGACGCAATCAAATAGAATGAACCAAAAACGCACGTTTCTGGTGATTACGTCGTTCTTTGTGATTTCTGCACCAAATGGGCTGATATTTTAGCTGCTAATCCAGTTTTCTATTCTCTTTCGAATGAAAAATTCCGCAGTAACTACTCATTTGGCCATTTCTGGTTATAGAAAATATAGAAGAAAATACTTTAAAAGGATTTTGATTGCAATTCTGAGAGGATTCTAATTGATCCATGTCAAATGAAGATAGAAATAAAATTGTTCGAAAATTTGAAAGAAGAAACAAATCACATAAATGACAATTGTACTGTTTTGTGAAACAAAAGTTAATTTAATGTAATTGAACAATTGTAAAAATACAATTACTTATGATTATGAAATCATAAAAATGACAATTACTATTACTAACAATCTTAAAAACCGAAAAAATACAATTACGACCACTAACAGTTACAAAAATCTTGTACTTTAGCAACACTGGATTGTACCCCATCTGTGCTCAGGGGCCTATTTCATAAGGGACTTGCACTTGCGAATTGCGATTGCGAATTGCGGAAAGCGAAGCGCGCGCATTGGCTGTTGCCATGGAAACACCAATGTGCGCGCTCCGCATTCCGCAATTCGCAAGTGCAAGTCCTTTATGAAATAGGCCCCAGGTCAGCACTCCGCACTTTGCAGCCACTATTACAGTGGAACCCGGATAAGTGCACAAAATGCGTATCAATTATTTAAGCACATGCCAACATGAAAACTGACTACGCAGAACTGCGTAGCCTCTTTGCGCGATGGCGTGTGTTTTAACAATTGAAACGCATTTTGTGCACTTAGCCGGGTTCGACTGTACCAGATTAATGTGAACATATCCCGTATAATCCTGTACCTCTTGAGTAGACATGGCGAATTTTACGATACATTCTTATGTAATTCTGTCGCTTTATGTCTTTAGGAATGATAGATGTGTCGATGTTCACGCTGATGGGCTATTTGGCTGATCGGCGTCACGTCGGTGCTGATGGTTCGATCTACGCCATCTCGGACACCGCCTATTGCTTCGCTTTTATAATTGGACCACTTATCAGTGGTCTATTGGTCCGCAGTCTCGGATTTCCAAAGTAAAATCACAATTGTATTTGGTTAATGCTTCTATATTCGTACTTACAGATTGATGCACGTGATTGCATTGATCAACTTCATCTATGCGCCTCTGATGCTCTTTTTAAGAAATCCACCTGCACTTGAACTTGATGAGAATCAGGTACAACTTCCAAATAAATATTTGCAGCGGTTATTGAAACCTAACCCGTTGCAGCCGTTATTGAAATCATCGAATGCCAGTTATGCAGCCATTGACACTCCCATTGAAGAACCGGGAAAATCTCCAACGGGTATAGCTGGAGAGCAAAGCGGTGTAATCTAGAACTTGCCTCAGCCACCCAACGACGGATAGATAACGAAAAAATACGTCATATAAAGAAACTTTCAGTATGTAAGCTCTGTTCTTGCAAAATAAATCATTTGTGTAAGGTGTATGTATGTAAAATTTGGTTTTAACTTACTACTGTTTCAAGCAAACACAAAGGAGAAAACAGAAACAAACCAGAACACTTTTCATTTTCTTTTCACAAAAAAATACCTTCGTCAATTGCGACTTCAGTTGAACAAAGTTTGTTTTTATCCCTTTGCAATTGCATACACAAAATGCCTTTGAGGTGTTCCAGACTTGTGCAAGGTCAGCCGGTTGAGGGTGCCCTAGCACTGGGTCAAAGTTCTGGGAATACTGAGGGAGGCAAGCGCCTCTCCAGGGGCAAATCGAAAATTTTTAAAGGGGGACCATTATCATTTTTTTTGGGCGTCCGAAAACCGGAGGGGGCTGACCAAAAAACCGGGGGGGGGGCCCAGCCAACCCCGCGCTCGAATAAACCCAAAATGCAAGATGCTGAATGAAGTTAACCCCGCGGGGTCAATTAGAACGTAAAAAATATTTAAAAAACCAGACCTGGGCAAGGTCAGCAGCAGGGAGAATGAAGTACTAAAAATTTTCAACCCGGGGGATATTCCCCGGCGGCCTTAAAATCCCTTTCTGTCTGGTACTTGACAAAAAAAATTTCGTCACTACATGGCGAACACGTTTCATCCCCTCCACCCTTTTCAGGGAAGGGGATCTAGACCCCATGTGGAAATCTCCCATCCCTCGTGCCCATGCCTGCCCCAACCGGTTTTGGCCGGGGGTATGGAGATGCTTGATTGAGAGGTAGATACCCCATACCCTCATGCTCACGTCTGCTTTCCAAAACTGAACTGTAAACTACCACTAGGAAACGGGACAATAGAGCGAGCGTCTTTCTTATCCATTGCTCCAACGGCTCGACCGGCTCCATTAGAAGAAAATCCAACGCCAATGCAACGCTGCGAGTCTGTATTGTTAATATTGAACCGGTCCAGGCTTTCCAGAAAAGATTTCTTTACTACGTGGCGAACATGTTTCATCCCCTCCACCCTGTTTAAGGGAAGGGGATCTAGGAAAATCCCCACCCCCTCGTGCCCATTGAAGGGTACATATCCCTATACCCCCATGCAGAGGTGGGCAAGGTTTGACCCCTAGAGGGCGGATTTGGTAGCAAAAATTTTCGGCCCGGGGGGAATATCCTCCCGGCGGCCTCCAAAACCCCATTATATCCAATGCTTGTCCAAAATTTTTTTCGCCACTACGTAGCGAAAACGCTTCATCCCCTGCCCTTTTTCTGGCAAGGAGATTTAGACCCTTGGCGGGGATGGATATCCACCCCCCCCTTCCCCTCGTGCCCACCTCTGCCCCCATGCCAACTTCTGCTTTCTGAAACTGAACTGTAAACTGCCACTGGAATCAAAATGCAGACAGAGTCGAGTTGCCAGTTATACACGATAGAGCTTAGGAAAGAGACCTTCCATTTTCGCGTTCATTGCAGAGACTGATCTCTCGTTGATGAATAGACAAGTTTTGAATCGAGCGACACAATTGAGGCTACTTATTATCAGTGATTGACAGCGCGCGAGAGGGGTGCCGAATTGGGAGTGCGGATAGTAATTCGCAAACGGGACAATGGAGCGAGCGTCTCTCGTATCCATTGCTTCAACGGCTTGGTCGGTTCCATTAAAAGGAAATCCGACATCAATGCAGCGCTGCGAATCTGCATCGTTAAATGAAACCGGCCCAGGCTTTCGGGCGCAATCTGGCCGCGAATACCGGGCCGGTGGCGCGGGAATGAAATGGCAGTATACTGGAGCGTGCAGCGTACATAGAGTTTATTCAGCTGTTTATCGATCGACGACGTAAATGCAACCCGACAGCGCGCTCTCCTCCCCTCCACCCACTTCCAACGTTATGAAAGAGGTCGCGGCGTATAGAGGCCGTCACACTGCACTGCTTGCCTGCTTCTTTACTTCATTCGTGTTTGTTTAGTATCATCTCTTTCGCATTTCACTTCTGACTTGCCTCAACCATGCCTTTGAGAACATATACTATTTCTAAGGTCCAAACTCGACAGAATCCTGTATATTACTCTACTTTGTGCACAATTACTGCTTGGAATGTCGATAGAAACAAAAATGACTCCGTCGATGACATTGTTTCACCTGTTCGACATGATATTTTCGAGGCTTATTGCTCGGAGAAACAACCTGATTTATTTTTGCTTCAAGAAGCCTCATTTGAAACTGCAAAAGAGCTATCAACGGTCGTGGAACCTGATTTGTTATTTATGGCCAGCAGTCGAGACAAAAATCACTTCGAATCCCGAATTGTTTTGGCAGGAGAACAAGAACATTGCTCTCATTTTGCGATTAGCGGAATATTCGAGGGCTCCTTGCAAAAACAAGCGACGGAAGAACCGATGCTAAAGTTGGATATGAGCAATATCAGCTCTGAATTTCGAAAGTTTCTTCAAGAGAAGAACGTGAAAGTATTTTTGCAAGAAAGACGAGCCTGTATTGCAATTCTCGAAGCTAAAATAGCGAAAGACGGGAAAGGAAAAAACCCCAAGATTTTAATCGGGAGTTATCATCAACAGGCAGGACAACCATACAATAAAAAATTATTCCGAACATTTATTAATATCGCGGAAACTGCATCGGCCGAATTGGGTTGCAATGGCAATTATATTTTGTTTTCTAACACTAATCTGGCCATGGCTGACATCGAAAGTGGTGTTGAGGAGTTGCAGGAGCCAAAACAAAAGAAAATCTTCCGTCGAAATGTGCCAAATTACGTTTATAATGGAAAAGACATTCTTCTGTGGAAGTTTCCAGATGCAGTTTTCAGCATCTACGAGAAAACAATATTTGAAGATCTTTTGCAACTATCGGCAGAAAATAATTGGATTGCTTCTGGGAAAGTGCCTGAACGTGGTTTTAGTGCATTATTTAATCACAACCCCATTTCATTTGAACTGAAAGTCAGAAAATCTTTTCTGTCGGCTGAGAGACAAACTTTATTGCAAAATATGAATCAATCCAAAGGAGAGCGGAAACTTACTTTTCAAAATGAGCTGATTGAAAAGCGAAAACAAATTAACGAGGAAATCTTGCGAGATCGTTTGCGCGTGGAATTTGATAGGAGACATTCGGACTTCTGCAACTACTGGAAAAAGTACGAAACTGACCTGAACCAGCACCAAAAAGACCGTCTGCGTCTTTCTCAAATGGATTTGAATGGGCTAAATGACCTGATGGGAAAGCTTCATTCGACCGAGAACATTTCTGCTATTGTTAGCGCTTCACATGAAGCTCTAGCTTGAGTACCTGCTGCGTGTACACAACGTTTTGATAGAATTTTGCGATTTATAATTCATAGCTATTGCTGCTGGCTGTAACTTTGTTATTATAAATGCATAGTATTGGCGAATGCAAAGCGAATGCATGAATGCAGATTGAAAACCGTCCGTTGGAGGGAAGGGGTGATGGAAGGAGGAGAGGGGGTGCTTATCCACCCTATGCCAATTCTAAACGCCCAATTTTTCTTATATCGTGTACTGGTGCCTATCTTCCTTCCCTCTTCCCTTTAATATTAGCTCGTCCGATTAGTCGTTGCGGATTTTTCTCCGCCTTTGAAGTTAGCGTTTCTAGCTGTAGAAGTATCGGTTTAAATTGAATTTTTTTTGTTTTGTAGCCCAGAGTGTCCGCTTTCGATGTGTCAAGTTTGGATCACCAATGTCTTAATTTTCGCGTCGGGACCAACCTTTTTTCAAGTGACGATTTTTTTAAAGAATTTCTAGACAAGTGAATAAAAGAACTTAATAAACACAATTAATCAACAAAGTAAGCGCCACCACATCCAATGACTTTCTCCCATCGCACCGGCAGGTTCGCAATGCCCCTCACATAAAATTTGGCCGGCTTCGAGTCGAAAAACGCCTGAAGATCCGCTTTAATCCCTTCCTCGTCGTCGTATTGGATCTCGCTCAGATGGTGTTGCATTGACCGGAACAAGGGGTAATACAGTGGGGAGGCAACCTTGTCGTAAAGTAAAAGTCCATTCTCTGAGCTAGAAAACAAAAAAAAATTCATTTCAAACCGACACTTCTGCAGCTAGAAACGCTAACTTCAAAGGCGGAGAAAAATTCGCAACTGCTTATCGGACAACCTAATACAACATTTATCTACTTTGGAAAGCGAACCATTCATCTGCAGCGATAAATGATAAATTCTATGAATAGGTCACCGAAGTTCATTCAGAGCGAAACGTTATTTTGCTATACTACCGAATCGAATACAAACGCAAGAGTTCGTTAATTAAACATGGACACCGAATACCGATCTCGAACATCATTGAAAACTCGGAAGCATGTTCTGTGACTTCTTTCATTCCCAAAACGTGAACTCTCGTTTCCTTAGGGGCTGT
>JAQGCX010001354.1:0-11282 GCA_034700205.1 Plectus parietinus
TTTGACTTGGAAATCAGTCAAATTGACGGTCTATATCTACTTTTCGTCAGCTTTTTCTTCTCTTTCGGTCAGGCCGGACCGGATCCGGGCCGGTCTGGAGGAAAAGTACCGGCCCCGGGCCTGAAAAAATTGACCGGGCCGGGTTTTTTTTCGGCGAAAATACCGGGCCGGCCCGGCCCGGCCCGTGAACATCACAGATTAAAATCAATTGGTGATCAGTTATGCAAAATATAGACCAATGAGGTGCAAAACTGCAAAGCAAAATAGCAGAGAAAGACGAACCGAAGAGACCGCGCTTCAGAGCTTCGGTGGCCGTCAAAATAGGACTGCTCCTGGCGTCGTCGTCGGGATCGGTGGTACCGCAGTCCAATGATACTTTGGTCATATGCGCCGATATCTCATCTTCCTCGTCTTCGCTACTCGAATCGAACGCCGGTTTCTGATCTCTGAAGAAAAACCGTTGAGGACATACGCCATGATGCAAAGCGACGAACCCTATCGGTTTTACGAACGGTAAACCGGACGACTCTTCATTACTCTCCAGCACCTCGTCCTCCTCGCTCTCTTCAAAGTCCGAGTCGCCGAACGCCACCAGATCCGTAGATTCTCGCGTGTGCTGAATATGAAAATGACGATAGACGACAGAATCACCCCTAGTGCTTCGTACTTTTTGCTTCTGGCGACCACCCGCACCGCTCGAACGCTTTCCTTCGAGATAAGAATTGTCCTCGTGCTGATCGGCGAAGGAGCGACGGTCGTTCTTGGCGAACACTTGAAGAAACTTCTCGAATCGCTTGAGGTTCAGGTTGCCCGATTCGTTGATGAAGCCTGAAAGAGTAGAGATAAGGGATTAGCGATGATCGTGCAGGAAGAACGCAATGTACCATCTAGTTCAGGAAGAACCTGCATGTAGGTGGAGTAGAGAATGGGCAGCGCATCGTCGTGAATGTGTACGTGCGGCAAGTGCGGGATGAAGTCGTTCCCCACCAGAAAACCCATCAACACCCAATCGTCAATAACCGCCTCCATGTCATACGCGAACGGCAATTTGGACTGAAACAATGCGATGGTATGAGATGGCAAGTGATGCGATTGCTCAAGACTGACCTTGACCGAGTGGAACTCCCAGGCGAGGTACTCGCGCAGCAACGACAAGTGCAACAAGTGGAACGTCGTCTGCTCGGCGTTGACCGATCGCGACGCATTCTTGGCGCCTGGGCGCAGGAATTTCACTTCCTCGCGCAGCAACGAGAAGTGCGGCTCGTGCGAGCAAAGACCGAGCATGATCTGAAATTCACTCCCGATGCACTCAAAACGCAAGCCTAAGCCTAAGTCTAAGCCTACCAGATCGGCGTCCAGACCGTACAAACAGTGGCGAGTGTCCGAATCGTAACCCGGCGCCGACCGCTCTGTTCGGATAAAGTCCATGATCTTGTGCTCGCCTTCGCCGGGACACTGCAAGCATGCGCGATGTAACAGAAAAATTCACAAGAATGGTACGTCGTGGCCGGAGAGGTAGACGCGCAGACCGCGCCAATTTTCGTCGGTCGTCACTTTCATGTGCACAAAGTACTGCAAATGTTGGTGCAGGCGCGTCATAAAGTCCGTTCCTAAAATGCGTATTCCAAATAGTTGAGGCGGCAGAATAGCAAAACCAACCGGGGGTGATGCAATTGGAGTCGAAGCGCTCTTCAGTGGGCAGCTCTTCGCCCTTCTTTTTGGCAGCGTCGATGAGCACTTGCGCGTTGCGAGCCGACCTACAACACATTCATCAGCGAATTACAACAGTTTGTTTGTTTATTCAGCATAGTGCTAGGCAATATCTAGCCCCGAATACGGGATAGAGCGATAAAGCCTGCATTGGCGCTTGCACACTCACATGAAGCGACGACCGCGCTGCTGATTCATCTTGGCGCGAGGAGCGACGCCGTCGATCGCCATGAAAAACACCTTCTTCGGACGGATAATGCGGAACAAAGTCTGAAATCAACGATAATTGTTCTGTGTTCGCTTTAAAATCTCCTAGTCGCTCACCTCGATATAGTGGAAGATGTCTTTGAAGATCTGTTCTTCCGAAATGCGAAAGTGGACGTCTTCATCATTGGGATGCGAGCAAGTGTGGATTACTCCATTCATGTCCAAATAGAGATTGTCAAATTCAGGTACCTACAATCCAGCAAGATAAGCAAAAAACGTCCAATAAAATAGCGCCCTTCTAACAGTAAAACTGATATTAATGAACAATGAATTAATGATAAAAGCGTACCTGATTTTCTTTGACGACTTCGCTGAGACAAGGATACCGCTCGCTGATCCAGCGATAAAACTTGGGCACTCCCATCTTCCTACTTTTCTCTCTTCTTTATTTAACAACAATTGATTGCTAGAAGAAGTCCAAATTGGACATTGTCCAGAACAGAAACAGGGCAGATTAACAGAGCTCTTTGTCCCAAAAATCGAACAAAGCAATTCAATTTCGATCACACGATTACACAATAACTGAATTAAAATCGCAACAAGTTGAAATTACCGTTTCTCAGACTAGACAAGTCACAAGCTTCTCAGTACACCACATTTAACATTGCAATGAAATTCGTGTTGGGACTCAGAGCTGACAAATACAACTATAGGTATGACAGTAGCAATTCCCGTATTCGAACGCCTATTCGCAAGTTAACCTGGAAATTGGGCAATTGACAGACCGGATCATCTTCGTATGCAGCTTGCGGTATTGAAGCTTCTTGAACTGAAGCAACTGTATGCTAGATCTATATGCCCCTGTTTATCAGCTGCAGCCTCCTGAGCGAATTGAACCTTCGCATATCTATGATTTTTTGTCTGATCATACTGGTCGCCGCAAACTGTGAGTGTCAACTTTCAAGATTATTCTGTTAATTGCAAACGCAATCGCTTCTTCTGATCGGAGCGCAGTGTTTAGAAATCATTAACATGCGCCAATTAAACGAGCACCCTGGACGCAGCTGTGGTAAGGATTTTGAAGATTAACTTCATCACTGAGAGAGCGTACTTGCCGATGCCATCCCTAACAAACTAGGCACCCACCGTCGATAGCTTTCCTTTTGTGTGTGCGTGTGTGTTTCAAGTTGCAACTGTGCAAAGCATCGTCGATTCTGTCTTCAGATGAATCACGTTGCTTTATACGGTATGGGCACAGCAATGAAAGGGATTGCGATTGTTCGTAAGTAATGTCATTAATCGGAATATCGAATCGATGGGACTTTTCAGTGAGTCGAAACGGAATGCGAGTGACAGCGGTGTCACCGACACAAAACATTGCAAATGAGCTGAGAGATGCAGTGGTTTCTAACTTAGAAAACAGTGGTATGCGGAACATATTTCTTCCTGATGATTTATGGGTATGAGGATGAGCTTTATTCGTGCAAATCGATCCGCTTCCCTAGCGTTTGCAGCATGACATCAGAGATGCTCAAAAATCCATCGATCGCATCAACTTCACCAGTGAATTTACTGCCGTCTCGAGTCGCGACATTCAAATGGTCATTGAAGTGTTGCCAGATGATTTGATGGAAAAACGCAGAGCCATCGAGAATCTGCACAAGCTAACAGCATAGTAGGCCGCACTGATGTTTGTTGCTTGGACATTATGAAATAGTTTAGCAACACTATCATCGCCACCCACTCCGAGAGTTTGCGCGCTAAAGATATCTTCGCTGGAGTGCCGCGAAAGGATCGATTGATTGGTGCTCACTTTGTTCATCCCATCACTAAAACGAGACTTGTGGAAGTGGGATACCGTAGTCATTTGTTAAGGAGGGTGCAATTGGTCTATTCGCTCTAGTTGACACTGTTGTTGGAAACTTCACGGAAAACTCTGGACAGCGTCGCTTCATTAGTTTCGTCGGTACAACACACTTGGCATGTTTGCAAGGTGCTCATTGCATCAATTAGGCTCTTCGTTTTTCTTATGCATTCTTGGTGAGACCGGCTTAACTATAGGACTGATGACGTCATGCTCACAGTTACACCGGTCTCACCAAGAATGCATAAAAAACGAAATAGGTAATTCGATGTAGCGGTGGTAGATATATATATTGATTCTAGGACGAGCCGGGCCTACTTACCAATCGGCTGATGACGGAGCTTCTCAAGGAGCGAAAGCGCATGATTCAAGACAAGGTCGCAACGGAAGAAGAAGTTGATGAAATATTTCGCACTGCATTCCGGACCGATGTCTCGCTGACAGAAGTGCATGATGCGATTGGTCCAACTGCCATTCAGCGTTTACTATCCCGACGAACGTGAAAACAACAATTATACATTACACAGCGATGACGGGAACGTCTGTTACGACTGTATATTCTTCCATGCGTACTTTTGTGACTGTGAATGTAGTCGCGTACCGCATCATGACTGCGATTGATTTAAAGCACCAACTGATAAATATTGAGTCATTGCATTGCGTCTGCAATAACTTTAAACAATAATATTGACACAATCAAAGTCAGTGACATTGTCCGCACGAGTAAGGGCACATACGATAAAGCACTGATTCAATGTACAAAAAGGTTTGGCATTCTATGTTCACATCGCAATTAAACTTGTCCTTCTTAAGAGGAAATGGCACCTCATGACGGATTTGTGACAAAAATGTTCGGTCATCAAAGCCAGTGGGCTTGTGGGTGACTCGAGTTTTGAGAACGCCGTGAAGACAGAATTGAACAATATGCTCCATTTCCGCTTCGGCGACAAAATAGTTTGTCTGGAAATTCAGAGATTCCTCTTCATCCGATATTGCCGTCCCTGAAAAGTAAACGCAATATGAAAATCTGATCATGAAAAAGACAGCGAGGATAGCTTACATATGCACAACGCAACCGTCCGCAAGAGATTGCGCTGCTCAGACGAACGCAGACTGAGTAAGTTCTCATTTTTGAGGGTATTTTTCGCCAATTGTCTTTGAGAGCACAATTCGTATGAACCATTATGGCGCCGTTGTTGCAATGGAGCTGTAGGATCGCAATCGTCGCAACGACTGGGAACCGAACAGAGTGGTTGAAACAGTTGGCACAAATGAGGCGCACTATCGTTACACGGGGCTGAGGATACTTTAGTTCCGCTGCTTTTGTAAATCGTCGGTTCGATCATCCGATGGTGGCTCAAGTTTTCGTCGAACATCGAGAGGGTGACGGCGGAAGAAACCGCGCAAAGAAATATCACCAATAAACTCAGCGGCATTGAGAGATACGTTCCGGCGCACATTTTCTGAGAGAGTTCTGGTGGAGAACACAATCGTGCCATTTACAAAGGATGTGACTGTTTACTTCTTCTGGCGTAAATGCCTGCACACGCTGTACAATCATCGTCTTGCTAATTTGTTGTCGTCCGTTCTAATCGTTTGTTTTCCGCTGGCGTCATTCTGTTTATTTCGGCTGTAAGGAAGTCTAAATGTAGCGCCACCACACGTTAGTGAACCGCACTGTGGGTTTCGATAATGTTGTGTGGCGATGGAATATGCTTACTCACTAGCACGTGATTGATGATTTCGCCCCGCAGTAAACAATGAAGCAATCACATCTTATTTTTCATCTTCGGTTTCGTGCAGCACTTGTTTTCATCATCATTCGGGCAAGGCGTACTTTGAATGACAACGGCTGATTTATAAGATAACCT
Source organism: Plectus parietinus (assembly GCA_034700205.1). Lineage (NCBI taxonomy): Eukaryota > Metazoa > Nematoda > Chromadorea > Plectida > Plectidae > Plectus > Plectus parietinus. The sequence goes on from JAQGCX010001354.1 coordinate 5,653, forward strand.
TTGAGCAAAAATCTGACAATCAAAAAGGCTGAGAGGACTTTGCCCCTCGTCCATGTGGACGGACGTAACGACCTGACTTGCTTGCACTGTTGACCGTTATCACCGGAAAATCGACGCTGCGCAAATAAAACTTTCATAAAAGAGCACCGCATATCTTGATGGACGTCGGCTCAGTAGCACGATTGAGTATTGACAGCAAGCGGCGGACTTTGGTAAAATCTGTCTTATATTTCGCCGTTCGACACGCTACGCCATTGGAAGACAGGTAGACGTTCGCTTCGGTCGATCAGTCACGCCACGGCACGAGCGAGACAACCCGCAGCATGAAGGTCTTCGCCGTTTTGGTGCTCTGCGCCGCCGGCACTTTTGCAAGTCAGTACATCATTCGATTTATCACCTATTCGCTGATTATTTCTTCACATCTGTATTTCTGTTTCAGCTCCCGCCCGACACCGCAGGGACGAACCTGCTCAGCAACAGCAGCAAACTTGCGCAACGCAATGTTCTGGTAAGTTCTGTGACTGTGATTGACCGCTGTGATTGCAAAATCGATTGAAATGAGACTTTGCTGAACAACTGTGATCGATAGACGGTGAAAAATCGTTCTGGGTGGGCGGTGGGGGGTTCGTGGGGGTAATATAACCCCCCACAGGGGATCGCTAACCTGCTACCCCTTGAGTGTGCAGTGGTAGATAACCCTCACAGAAGGTGGCCAACCCTGGTACCCCTTGGATGTGCAGTGGTAGGTAACCCTCACAGAAGGTCGCCAACCCTGGTACCCCTTGGATGTGCAGTGGTAGGTAACCCCCACAGACCTCTCAGTCAATCCTCCATTGCGCCGAAGCCTGTCCATGTGAGCTCTGGTGCTCAATGATCAGTTGCAACCAATCAGCTGTATCAGTTGGAAAATAAAGCAAAGTCTAGCTCAAAAGAGGGTGAGAGCAGACAGGTATTGCTGAGCTCGCTGCGTTGATAAGCGTGCAAACGGTCAATCGAGCTTGCTCTCTGTCGTTAATGGGAGCAAGCCTGGAGTTCGGTCTGTCGTAAACACATTCCTAATTCTCGCTACATCCCGTCTCCCACGAGACGGCGAATAACAAGGCCAGAGTGATAACCACTTCTTCCTCCCGATCAACAGCTTGTTTTGCAGTTTGAACGGAAGAAGGAAACAAGGAAGTGAAGCTTTGCGGATGTTTGTTTTTATGAGCACAGTAATGATAACATCAAGCTGAAAATAGCATTGCGGAGAGAAACTGTTTAGCTTTCTTTTGGACAGTACATTTATTTCAGGAGCTCAAACCAAATTCAAGTACGCGCCAGGCAAAGCGTACACATATGATCTGACGTCTCAGACAAAGGTGCAGCTCGGCGGTAATCAGGTCCAGACAACCGTCGGCCAAACAGCCACCGTCACTTTCAACGTTCAGTCGCCATGCGAACTGTCGATGAAGGCGCGTTTGCACTGATCAACAAGTTTATCAGCGTCTTTTTTCAGCTGTCGAATGTGAAGCTGACAGGCGCAGATGTCCCGGCCACCTGGGCGTCGGAACTTGAAAAGTTCCCGCTGCGCTTTTCGTTCGATGACGGCGCCATTCAGAACATTTGCCCGCAAGCGGACGAGCCGACATGGTCGCTCAACCTTAAGCGCGCCATTCTGTCTACGTTCCAGAATGCGCTCGAAGGCCAGGACAACGACGGCCTCGAGGTTGGGTCAGTTAATGCGGTTGATTCACGCTAATGCTTTCAGACTGATGTCAGCGGTCGCTGCCCCACGCAGTACGAGAACAAAGCCGCCGGCGACTCCGTCAACATCAAGCGCACCAAGAACCTGGGTGCCTGCCGCGACAACCACTTCCAACACGGCACCGTCCGCAGCATCTCCTACGATGTCCGATCGGTAAGAATGGAATTTAGAAATCAATATGGAAGATGAGGTTTAAGCAAATGCAAAACACGCCTTTGCTGGACTCGGAACAGTCGTGCGAGCACACCATCAAGAACCGAGTGCTGCAGCAGGCTACCTGCACCGAGAAGCACACGTTCCAGCCCTTCAGCAAGCAGCCCCGTGAGGACGGCGCCATCTACGCCGATGTCGAACAGACCCTCAAGTTCAAGGCCGAAACCGCCGTCGACAGCGCCGCTTTCCCCGCCTTCCAGGACCAGCAGTCCCTCACTTTCGATCATTCCGAATTCGGCGTTGAACAGACCGAAAACCCGCAGCAAGCCGCTCAGCAGACTGTTGAGCGACTGTGCCAGACGTCCTTGGACGAAGCCCGACCGGAGGTTCGAATAAGACTGCATTCGATTATTTGACAGCAACTATTCGGGTCATTGCAGACGCCTGGACTTTTCGCCGAGCTCGTCTACAATGTCCGCCGACTGAACGAGCAGCAACTGAAGGCAGTTTACGAAGCAACCAAGCAAGCGCCGGCTTGCGCAAAGTCCCCGCGATTCTTCCTGGATGCTCTGCCGATGTGCGGCACCGAGCATTGCGTGGGTCTGATGGTTCAGCTGATCACCACCAACGTTGTCGACCAGACCGCCGAGCTCGAGTGGTACACATCATTGGCGCTCGTGTCCCGCCCCAACGCCAACGTTCTCAAGGCTATTCTGCCCTTGATGGACCGCGTTCCCGCCGCAGGTTTGTCAAATACTAACCAAAGGAATATATCAACATTTTTACTTCAGGCCTTCTCGGTATTTCGTCAATGGCCCATTCTTTCTGCCGTCATAATAGTCGATGCAGCAGCTCGAACGACCTGAAGAACCTGGTGAAGAAGATTCAAATGCGACTCGGTGAATCCTGCGCCGCAAAGACGGCGACGGAAATCCAAGAGATTGTGTACGCGCTCAAGGCTATCGGCAACGTCGGCAACGACGAGTCCGTCGTCCCCGCCCTCATCCGCTGCTGGTCCACCAAGGCCAACCCCATTGAAGTCCGACTCGCCGCCGTCCGCGCACTCCGTCGTCAGTCTTGCGAAGCTGAACAGGCCCAACCCCTCCTCAAGATCTACAAGGATGTCAACGAACAGGCCGAACTCCGCATCGTCGCTTTCGTTGAGTTAATGCGATGCCCTACTTCTGACCTCCTCGACGAGATCAAGGAGCAGCTCGAGAAGGAGACCACCAACCAGGGTATGCACATTATCCGGTCAATGGGTGTTTCAGTTAAAGTTAAACGTTGCAGTCGGATCATACGTCTATTCGTACCTGACGGAGAAGCGCCGCTCGTCGGACCCGAACCAGCGAAACATCGCTTCGATGCTGCTGCGATACCACTTCGACCAGAAATTCAATCGCGATCCCCGTCGTTTCTCGCGCTACACGGAGCTCGGCTTCTTCAACGACAAGAGCAACGTCGGCGCGCACGCCCAATCGTCGGTCATCTTCTCACCCGAAGGCTACCTTCCCCGTCAAGCGTCGCTCAACCTGACCGTGCACTTGTTCGGCCGAAGGTACTGAGCTGCTAACGTAACATGTCCACAAACAAAAACTCTGAATTTATAGCATCAACTTCCTCGAAGTTGGCGCGCGTACCGAAGGACTGGAGAAACTGATGGACCGTCTCACCGGTCCGGATGGTTACTTCACCAACCCCAACGGCTTCCTGTTCCGCGAGAAGTCATCTGCCCACAAGAACAGTCGCGTGCAGTCGCTCCACGACCTGTACAAGAAGCGCGGCAATGTGCGCGATAACGACCATCTGGCCGCCAGCACCTACGTCAAGGTAAGCATATTATATACTCTAATTGCTTTGACGGTAAAGAGCGTACTGTAGAAAGTACCGTAACCCCAGAATTTTAGATGTTCTATAATGACTTAATATCGTTGTGGGACGTTTACTAGAAATGGATTTAAATTATACTAAGTAATGATACTCAATACAATAAATTCTGGATTTTCACAGCGCGCGACATTCAATTCAGGGGTTTTCGATTGCTTTCCAGTTAACCGTTCGAAAAATTCTGACTATATTCGTTGCACAATTTTTTTCAAATCATTTGTTCCAGATCTTCGGTGACGAGATCGCCTACTACGGTTTCACCGACTACAATGCCATCGATCAAATCAAGGAGATGCTCGATGTGGAGAAGCTGCTGCAGAAGCTGGCTAGCGAGCGCGACATCAAGTTCAACCGCAACTTTGTCTTCCTCGAAACCACAACCACTATTCCTACCGCCAGCGGTCTGCCGCTCCGTCTCGCCGTCAACGGCACCGCCGCCATCAACGTCCAGTTGAAGGGCAAAGCCGATCTGTCAAAGATCCTGATGCCTAATAACAACTTCGAGATCAACATGGTCGCCAAGCCCAGGTATGCTAATTTTGTTCAATTACGGTACTTTTTAGAATGAACAATAACCCTTCATGAATGTATTGGGAAAATTGAGTACGGAGACACTTGAATCCATTTCAAGTGATTCGCATTCAACACGTGCGCCACTGAGTATCGCCATTTTGTGCGCGAATTACTTGAAATGGACGCAAGTGTCTTCATAGTGAATTTTTCTAATATGCACGAGTGATATCATGAAGAAGCAGCAACTAATGGAATATTTTTAGCGCTGCGGTGGAAATCTCCGCTATGCTCGGCGTGCAGACCGGCGCCGTCCGTCAGGGCGTCAAGATGATCGCGCGCATGCACACGTCGACCAACGTCGGTGGCCATATTCAATTCCGAGAAGGCCGTTACTACACCGCTAAAGTGACGCTGCCCGACGACCAGATGGAAATCCTCGACATCCAGTAAGCAATGAGCATGCTTCAGCCCAGCAATCCGTTCATTTATAGATCGGAAATGTTCCAAGTGATCAACAACCGCTACCAGGAGCATCCCCAACATCGCGCCGGTTCAGTGCAGAAAGTGTGCACTCCTCAGGTCATTGGCGACATCACCGGTCTCAAGGTGTGCGGACAGGCCCAGCTCGGCACCAAGGCGCTGTCCTATCCATTCCGCGCCACGGTCACGCTCGAGAAGGCTGATCCCACTCTTCAGAGCTACGATTTCCTGATCGAAGCCGAAAATGCGGTACGTTAGTATTCGCCTAACTGAAGCAATAATCAAGGCAATTTTTAGGCTGAAAGTAAGAAGCTGAAGGTCGGCTTCAACACCCCCGGATCCACCATCGACCGTCAGCTCGAGGCGGCTTTCGAATACCAGCCCAACGCACAGAATGCACTGACTGTCAACCTGCGCACACCATTCAAGCAGATCGACGTTGAGGGCCAGCTCAAGGCAGGTAAAGATAAGAACAACTACGAGGCCAAGGTCAAGCTCACCGCCGACAAGAAGGACGTCTACGAAATGGATGGCACTTTCAATGTGATTAAATTTCTTTGCGATTAGAGCGTCGTTTGAACACGTATTTCAGATCGAGAACCCAGGTTCGGTGTTCAAGTACGCTCTGTCGGCTGCCGCCAAAGCGAACAACGGAGCGCCCGCCAAGCTTGAGTCGGCGTTCGAATTCGACACCGCGAACTACCGCTCCGCCAAAATGAACCTCAACGTTGACAATATCTTCTCCAAGCCAGTGAACTTCAAGAGTAAGTGTCTTCAGGACTTGCAATTGCAAATTGCAACTTGCAGTTTCAATCTCATTGGTCGTTTCCATGGAAACGCGCGAGGGGGTTGG